>VYZM01006826.1:229017-300748 GCA_013398915.1 Dromas ardeola
GCGTCCCCCCCCCCCCCAGCCTTTTTTTAAGTTGCTTAGTTTTTCCTGTTGATTATGGCACATTCACTACACATTGTCACATAAGTTGTGCTATCTAAAATTTTAAGTATTTGGCCTCTGACAGCAAAAAACATTTTGTATTTTATTTGGAATGCCCTCTGTTCACAGACTGGCTGCAAATCACCAAAAATCTCACATTTAAATTCAGGAATTCAAAGAGCTGCAATAAACTTCACGTTGAAAGTTTTAACACAGACTTACGAAATTTTTTTCAGCTGGAAATAAAGAACATAAAAATTGAGAGAAATTATTTCTGTTTCAATCAAAGATTCAAAATCCAAAATATATTATCCTCAATTTTAAGTTTTAGGGAATCATTTTAGCAAATCAAATATTTCAACCTCCACTCCAAATCTAGGGGAAAAAAAACACATTAAAATACTAATACTTCTTATATTTCAAATTGTGCTCAAACGTGTTTGTCTCCTGAGACAGTAGAAAAAGAATTTAATGTATTTCCACAAAAAATTTGGAGCTTATTTGAATCAGTAGCTCTTGATACACATATTGATTCAAGTCCTCATTTAGCTTATCAAATGGAAAAATAGTGTTTTGTGCTTTTAAAGCACTTCAACATCAACTTCAGTTTCAGGCTGAGAAGGAATACACAAGTTAAACACTGCATCACATATATGAACTAAGAATGCAAAATAAAGCTTGACCATAGTCAAGGAAGAACAAAAAGATAATTTGAAAATACTATAAGACTTTTTTCTATTTAAAGAAAACAAAAAAAAAAAAAAAGGGAGATCCCTATGACCCAGCTAAAGAAGTAAAAGCAAGGAGCAGAATACATCAAATAGCAGAACTAAGAAGTCACTGTTTCTAGAGAAAACTGAAGAAAGGGAGTCAGTAAGAAAAGGAAAACACGTTCTCCATTTTGATGTGTTGGTATCTCTCAGGCTCCTTGCCCGAGGCTAGAGGCATCCCAAGGGCCCACCTACACAAACACACTCATGAGACTCTATTACAGTGAGTTTCAGTTAAGCAATTCAAGTATCTCCCTTTCCCCATATTTTATATGAAGTCTTACAGGAACCAGTATACAATTGCCATTTTTTACAATGCTGTCCACAAGAAAACTGAGGTCTGTTTGTATTGAACTAGATTTGTTAAGCATTAACTTGAAGCTCAAGCAAATTTCTCAGCTATAGGAGCAAATCCAGGTGAATTGGTACTGCCAGATAAAGAGGTCATATAATGGACTATTTGCCCTACATAGAGCTGCAGGTATTAACATTCAAGATAAAATATTTTAAGATACACAATGCATGCATTTATTTGGTCATGTTTTACAGAAAACTTCTAGATCTTTTTCAGGTGCAGTCAAAAAACTCATTTATTCAAAGACAAGCAGAGTCAGAGAAATTGGTAAATCTACAAGAATGACCATCTTGAATTGTTGTAGAATACGTGCCCACTGTATATAAACAATAACTCTATCTTCTCCTTAACGTCTCACGTTCCAGAAACCCCAAAATAGCCAGGACAACTCATTTCATCTTTGCATTCTCTAATCTTTCATCTCCTTAAGTCCTTAACTCAAGAATGACATCCTCTCTTGACCGAATGGACATCACAGAAAAAGCAGAAAAATTCCAGATACAGTGACTTACCCTCACAGTCTCTTCCAGGGGGATGTAGCACCACAAAGGCCTGTTCCCAACTTTTTGTGTAACTCCTTCTGCCTAAGGTGGCACCTTTCTGAGGAAGGGGAACATAAAGCAGCAGTGTGCAAACAAAAGGTGTCTCCAGCCTGTCTCATCACAAGAGATTGCCAACACCTGAGACAGCCCCACCACCCTTACCCACCCAGGTGTGGCTCTTTCCCTTTTTTATGTCAAATTAGTGAGCCTTTCTGTTTCGGAGTGGGGATTTTGGGTTTCCTCTGATATGCTCTGCTGTGGTGGTCTTTGCAAGAAGGGCCCATGCATCACCCACAAACTGGCTCCCTCCAATGCTCACTCAGGTCACACAGTAAATTCCTGTGCTTTGGCTGGGGGAGGTCAGCCACTGCTGTCCTGCGAGCTCCTACCTGCTCAGACCTATGTGTAGAAATGGGTAGTTACACAACCTTCTTTACTTTCTCCTTACCACCAGTAGTCATAAGTAGCTATGCTGTGGCTTCAGAAATAGTAAATTGAGAACTGGAAAGCTGTACTCTACGGTTAGTACCATCCTTTTCACGCTAAGGACAAACAAGTACATCCAGAACTCCAATAGGAAAACAAGACAACTTCCAGATCGGAAAGAAGGACAGTGGCCAACTTGGGACCTCCCAGGAGACAGAAAACCCTCTGTGTCCCACCTCTGTCTTTGATGGCTTGCAAAAAAGCCACCTTATTAGCGCGCGCAGGCAGGCAGGCACTCTGTGCCTAGACTTTCACCTCTGTCAAAACGAGAGAAGCCTAAGCCCCGACCCCTTCCCCAACAAGCTTTCAGGCTGCGCCTCCTGCACTGTCACAACAGATCGGGCTGTGACAGGTTGGCCAGGAAAACCAGAGATGTTTTACATTTTCTGCTTGACTTGCAGTCCTTTTACTAGACTGAGGTTTGGGACAGTTTTTTCCACCGGTATTTTTATTATGCTTTAGGAGAAAAACAGGTCCGAGGTCGACACTCAGCATTACAGTTTCAGTACTATGCACATAAATTTAACTACTTAATTCCACTGAGCATTGGGTAAGTGGGGCAGCTAAAACCAGTATATTGCACGGAACATTTATCACTAACTACAGTATACAATTCCCTTTGCCATTTAGGCTTACACATTTTAGAGCATTTATAATCATGCTGAATTATACTGGAATTCCCATTTCAAAAGACTTCATGAATGTATTGCTTGAATGCTGCCAAACTCATTTTTTCGTTCATCCAGACTTTAAGGGGAACTGAGTTCCTGTGAGGCTGCTTATGCATTGCTGGATCCCAAATACTGTTGGGGTGTCTGGATTTCACTGAAAAGTTGGTGGAATAAAAAGCAGGATAAGTGGGAACTGATTAAAAGCTACAAATAGAAAACTGATGTAATTTTAAAAAAGACAAATCACTGCACCATAACCTTCAATATATGTTGATTTTTTTACTTGCATCTAATTGATAACAGTTTTTATCAGTTTTTTGTTATTAGGAAAGGTCACTTTTACGCCATGTTCCAATAAATAATGAGTATCTGTCTCTGGATTCCCATAAATGTTCAGACCTGCATCAACGTCAGCAACAAAAACTGTCCAGAACCTCTATCTCTGCTTTCTGTTTTAGGTTGCTAATAATATTTCAAAAAACAAACCGAGGAAACATCTTTCTGGAGCAGCAACATGCCAGGGGAGACAGGAAGCTGAGGGTTGGTGTCGGAGGGAGCCTTGCTGGGCAGGGCACAGCCCCACAGCCCCCGGCTTGGCCAAGGCCCCACCGCTTTCCTGGAGCAGAGCCACCTTCTTGCCCATGGGGAGGGGGACACGGGGGGCCTCGGCGGTGTCTGACATGGTGTTGTGAGCAGGCGGCAGAAATCGGCTCTGGCTTTTAAGTGAGCTCGCCTGTTAGAGCAACTCGGCCGACGAAAGAGCCCCGCTTTTATCTTTCAGAGGTAGAAATGTACTTGTTGGCATGCAGCCATCCTCGCCTTGAAAATCTCACAGCGTGTGTTCACAATTTAAACCCAGCTTTCTCTGGGCTGGAAAAAGAAAAGCAATCTCAGAAAATTCCCTAACTCTCACAAAGCAAACCTTTCCCTAAAACCTGAAAGGACCTTGATACGACTGGGCACACCTGTCCTGCAACTCCATTGCTTCTACATACTAATTTGGTGGTGTGACTTTTTGGATACAAAAAACACTTTCAATTTAAATTCTCGGTTGTGAGAAGTACAGCATTATCGTTCTAGGTCTCCTTAAATAGATGACAAAATGATTCCAGACTTCACTACCTCTCCTATGCAAATCCTGCCGTATGATCTTCCCAGTTTCCTTTCTGTATCTTAAACCCTGAAGGTTTAAGAGTAACATCTCTGGAAGTCAGATATTATTAGATATATTCAAAACTCTTCCTTCTCCTCTTTCAGAAAAAAAAAAGAACAATTAAAAAATAAGTCTTCTCACTCTGACTTCAGCTGTATTATAAAACTGTTATTAAAACCACCATGGATGTGACAGACAGAAATAAAGGAGGTGGTCAGGACGTATTTCCGATACAGAAAAAAATGTTCAGGGAGCATGTCTAATGACGTGATGAGGATTTTTAGGCCCCTAATAAAGGTCCTATTAATGCAAGTCTGCTTCCATGCCTATGCAAATATGCTTTGAACATTACATGAAATTTCCGGTCATGTTGCTTGTGAAGCCCAGGTGGGGGATGCACGGCTGTCTGAAGCCTGAAGAGGCTTCCTTAATGGAGTCCAACAAGATTAGCTGCCTTTACCCACTACATGACTCTGTAAAAAAAGCAAATAAATCACTAACAGTCTCCTAATAGACTTAGCTCTTTCCTGTTCTGAATGAATATTGTTAGGATTAAGCTCTACAATGGCTAGCTCTGATATTGCCACAGTGGCTTATTTCTTTTCAGTGCTGTTTGAAAGATTTCCAAGTTTTTGAAGATGCTGCCTCTTGTCCCATAGTAAGAAGTGTAAAAGGCATTCTGCTGGTAAGCTTGCAGCACATTTACTGGAACTGTTTCCACTTGATCATGTTCTCCAGCTGGATATCTGTAATGGAAAGGGGACCTGGAGTTCTCTCACTTCCTGTAACCCAATACATACTTCCTCCAAGCCCTCTGTGTTAGCGGATTTATTATGTACTGTGTCATATATTGCTGCTTGGCCATGTCTAGTGGAGCAGCCTAATTCTGACCAGACTGGTTGCATCAATGGATTGAGCACAGACAACGGTCATGATTACGTTCCATTTCTCTGGGATTAGTATTTATGTTTTATGTTGTGATTTAGGATACAATTTTTTGTGAAGAGTCATTTTTGCCTTCTTTTTCTGTGTAAGCTCAATTTGGAGTATGTTACAAGATGCTGGGACTGAAAGCGGAATGTGACTTGCTTGTACATCTTTTGAAGCAGTCTAAGAATTACAGGTGTCGATTGTCCGCTTGTTTTAACATCACCCCTTGTTCCCCAGAGTAAGTAATGTTCAACTTTCCTTTTCCGTCTCTTATCTCAGTAATGTTTTTCCCAGTCCTCTTCTCCAGATACTCTACAAGGAGAGAAGCATCTTGGTAGCTGTGAAATTGGGAAAAACAAGAATCACAATTCTTAAACGCATGAAATTGTCAAAACCCGCTGTTAGGCAAGGCCAGGGAGCAGAGCAGAAGCAGAAGTGACACCAGCCATTGCTTTGGGCAGTGCATGATTTGCTGATCACAGCCTTACGCCGGCGTAGCTGAGCCGGCTGGTGCCGCACTGCTGTCCGGAGCAGCTCTGGAAACACTGACCTTTCCGTGTTCCTGCTCTGGGCACCCGCTCAGTCTGCTCATTGAAAAACCTGCCTTGAATTATGTTGGCTTTTTAACTCAGTGCTAAGTAACTGCGTGTGGTCCGTGCCTCTGTTAGCGATCTATGATCCCAACAATCCAGTATGCCTTCTGGAATGGAAAGAGTCTAAATAATCCAATTAAATGGGAGAAAAAAATTGATCACTGTTTAGATGGTTGAAGCTCCCATGCTTCAGGAGTTAGGCGTGATGGAGACAGATGTTACAAAGGACGCAGGGTGAAGCTGCGGCACAGGTGTTTATCATGCCCAGGCAGGGAGACTGTGACTCTTGTTTAAACAAAAAAGAGAAAAAAAAAAACCACTAACCAAAGGAACCCATAGGGTAAGTGCTTCCAGTTAGGAAGCCAGCTCAGGATGGTAAGTCCGGGTCACTGAGGCTGGTCTGATAAGCTCCTGTTTTCCAAACACTTTTTTTGCAAATCCGGATGCTACATGGCATTTCTCCCATGCAGGTGATGCAACTGAAAAGCCAGTTCCTCTTCCCGTGTTGAACTTGCGCAGGACACAAGAGCCTGTCAGCTATGGCAGGTCTGAGCCTACCACTTATTTGAAGATGTGTAGCCTTACAGCTAAGGATCTCTTCCTTTCCTGCAATGCAATCTGCCTACTGTGATCCATCAGGCATTAACTAAAAGCGAGGATGACTGTTTCACTAGAGCAATTTACTTTCAAAGATCTTGTTCTGCAGTGATGTTTGGCCGGTTAGACACCCTGTTTGTTCCCACTTAGTAACCTAACGTAACCTCAATCTCTGCATGTGTAGCATACACCTGGAACTCAGAGGTTTTATTAACTAGTGCTTTGACAGACCCTTCTTTGATATTTTGTAGGCAAGCAACACATTTTTTTACCGGTGGGTATCCTTTTGCATATATCTTTATATTACATGAGAGTGGTAAAATACTAAAGTGATAGAAATGAAAGCTTTTGCTTATGATATACATCAGTCTTTTCCTTGTAGAAACTATGGAGCTTTATTAATGCAAGTCTGAAATCAGTAAGATAAAAAAACAGAGACCAACATTTGCCCTAGTTTTCTTCAAAGAGATTTTGGGGGAGTGTGGTGTAGGGCCTAGCAAGTTGCTGCTTTAGGTGCTTGTCCAAAAAAAATACTAAATAAAAATGATCGCTATTTTGGATAGGAATTACACTGCAATTGACAATCAATGACTGACTTCAGAAGTTTTATGCCACACTCAGCTGAATCAGTACAGATGGTTAGGATTTTATTATTTATTTTTTTTTACAGAAAGAAGTCCTTGGAAGGCGAAAAACTTAATAAAGCAGTCACAAAATTTAAAGCTGGAAAAGCACCAGGCCCAGATGGATTTGCCACTGACTTTTGTTTTAATAAAGATTATTTTATATTCAGAACTGCTTACTTCCAAAGCAGTTTGAGACATACTTTGCTCTTCAGGGGAAACTTGTTACTCCAAACCTAGAAAGGACCCATTCTAGCTTCCCGTGTCCAAACAATATCAAAGTATTATTAGCTAAAGCCTTTTCAAAATTGGATTGATAACACCCTGTCTGAATCCATGTCTATTAGTTCGAGTTAATCTATTTACAGATAGGGATCTAACAATTCTAAAAAAAAATTCAAAGGGTCCTCTTTTTCCCATTTTGCATAGGAAAGACCATTCTCTTTATTTACTCATTTTTTTTTCTTATACGTTCACCTTCAGTAGACAATTTATGGCTGGGATTTAACTTCCAAATGATTCTCTTCGAAAGCTGGTTATTAATTGCATTATTTCTGAACCATTCACGCCTCACTAATCCCAAGAGGGTTGCCTTCTCACATCACTGCCGCTGGAATTGCATCTCAACGTGCAGCTCTGACTGGACATGGAAGTCAGTGGTATAGGATAATGCAACAGAATACAAAAACAATGCTTCACTTCTCCAAAAATGCTGTTCACGTTTTCATATATAAATGGAAGATTTTGCTTGTAACTTGTTAACACTAATTAATGTTATTGGACACAAAATAAATTTGGATACTATAGAATTCTTGGAAAATGCAAACGTACTCCATGGGGAATGTATGACAACTGGAGCTTCAGCTGGCAACAAAATATTACAGACTATTAGAAATATTCATTCTCACTGAAACAGAGCACTTGCAAAAGCCCACTTCAGTCCAGTCAGTAGAAAATTTGAATTGTTAGGATAAATGAGTTAGGTAGGTAGGCTGACAAATCAATCTGTACCCTTAACCTATCAAACAAATTTAACATGACAAAACGCAGTTCTCAGAATTTACAGGGATAGATTAAAACACCTCCAGAGTCATGTCCCAGTAGATTTTTTTTTTAATTTTAGGAATATTAATAAAATTTTGAAAGCATTTATGAAACATAGCTAGGGACTGTTTTCATGAAACACTTGGATGCCTCTGCCTCTTCATTACTCAGCAATACTATATACCCAAAACAGTGGCCAGACTCGCAACATAAACCCTGACAGAGCAGATCATAAGAAAGCAGACCCCTACCTGGCTGCTGATAGAACTACCTCTTCCTAATGAAATGTTGAAACATTCTTGTTTTGATGATTGTCTGCAATGTTCAATACCTAACAAGCAAGTTCCTTTTTCCACCGTTGAACCTCTACAGGAAGCCAACAATGGAGAAAGATGGATTTGGGGAAGTGGCTACATTTAGTAGTAACTGCTATTGCTCCTTCTTCCCAGGGTTGTTCTTCCAACGCCTCCCCTTAGCTTCTAAACATTGAATTCATTAATTTGTTAACTTCCTTAAGAGTACCATCTAGAGTAGATATACAGCAATACACAATTAAAACTCCTGCCAAACTTGCAAAACGACATCTCACTCATAGTTACTAATATTTTCATTCTCTCCTAAACACTATGTGAATTATAGCATACTGAATAGAAAAGCAACATAGCAACTATACAATTCCAGAGGATGTCGATATGTCTGGATATGGAAATGCTAAGTATAGATTTTGGAGACAAAAAACAGTCCTTTGTCCTGAATACTTCTTAAAGGGAAGCAGAAATTTTTCTGTTTCTTTAATCAGCCTGGGCTTTTAATTTAATAAAATAAGAATCAAATATTCACAAGCTTTATTCTTAAATAATCCATGTATATAAAAATGCCTGTAATTATTCCTTCAAATTTATTAAAGGCACAAATGAATTTGTAAAAATCTAACATTATAATGATTACAGTAGTACTATTAATGACCATTTTTATCATCAGCATTGAACGTCAGACCCTACATGGTGCACCTGAATATGAGTAGCCAGGAACGTCTACGCTTTCAATCATTTCTTGCTGAGAGCCCAGAGGAAAAAAAAAGTAATTTCTCTGATAAAGGGAACATCAGTCTTGCGCCACAAAGTCCTGTCTAATCTCCCATATGGACAGGTGCATAGATGTTTAAAAGAAAAGAAAGTAGCAGAAGAGTGTTTACAAAGTGCTGATAATATTCTCCTTCCTTCCTCTTGTTTCAGTATCACCATTCAGACCAAGAAATGGTCGGGGAGTAGAGTAAGCTAAGTACTGACACAGAGAAAATGGAAGGGAAATTGGTAGATCTGGGAGAACAACTGGCATATCTCAAAGACAGCGTGACTCAGTTTGCCAAATGAGACAGTAATTTGGAGAGAGTGGCAGGGAAAGAAAGTTTCAGAAGCTCCTAAATTGTGCTTGATCATCCAACAAAGAACAACTGTTTTTCTCAGGCTTTTTACAGCAACTATGACAGATAACATCTTTGTTACTACTACACATCAGAAAACTGAATTTAATATCAAATTAGAGACAAGGTAACACAGAAAGCTGTGACGCACACATTAAGAGCACAGTGCTCTTCAGTGTCTACCGGCTAGCTGTTTGATAGTGGGTGGAGTGTGCTGTTCCTGAAAAACGTAAAGATGTGGAAGCTTGGAAGCTGCATGCCAGTGAGATCACATCTATCCCCTCATGAAAATGCAGCCGCAGAGGATATCTAGCTAATTGTCTTGGCATATAGACTGTACGCTAGCAAGTCTTTCTGCAGGAAGAATATCAGCTTTGGAATTCTCTCCAGTCCTTCTTTTGAAATGTGTTCACATTTAAAACCTGCTGCAAACCCCATATATTTGGAGGCAAAACTAGCAGGGGAGGGTGAAGTTTTAGATAGTGATGTGGCATTTCTTTTTCAGGACTGAATTAGCAGTTTGGAGGGGTCTGGAAGTGCCACCTTAAGAAGGTGATTTTTGAGCGTGGGCTGACTTGCGTGACAGACTGCTAAGCACTTTCAATTGCTGCTTTTTCATTAGTTTTGTTGTTTTTTAAATCATACAGAAGAGTGCTTGGGATCTTGCATGAATCTTTTATTTGACATTTGATCCCAGAAACTGATCTGTACAAAATGCCACAGCATTACAACAGCCGTCTCTTTTTTGCACAAAACAATGAAATTTTCTTCCTATCTTCTCAGCAGTACCTACACTGTGTAATGCAAAATATATTTTACTTGGGTGATAATATTTTTATTCTGTTTTATGTAACAATTCTAGGTGAAAATTTAAGCACATCCTCACAATTTTCTATAGTTAACATCTTTTGTATGGAAGGGTTATATGACAACTTTTATCTTGCAGATTGGTTTTAAGCATTATAGTACTTGGGAAAAGAATGAGGAAAATTATTTGCACATGCATGGAATATTAAAGATGTTTAGCAGTCTCAACATTGCCCATAATATTCTTGCTCAAAGTCAAATGTTTCAAAATTCTGCCTATAGAACAACAAAATTTATATCAAATTTCATAATGATGGTGTTAAGAGTTGTACTAAGGAGAAAAGAAATCTTAATATGCTTTGTTTGCAGTATTCTCAGGAAGCAATTAATGCTAATAGTCATGCAGGCTGGAAGTTGGAACATTACAAATTCCATCCTGGGCTCCAGATTGGAGAGGCATATTTTGAATTGATTTATACTCTTTAAAGTGATATTTCATGAAACTGAGATATCCAAAGTAGTTGGTTTAAATACAATCAATATGATCAATATAATCAGGACAAATTTATGCCCTTCACTTGGAAATATCTGTTGATAAACAAGTGAGAGGCTACCTGGGAAAAAGCAGAAGGATTTTTTCTGGTTTTGTACTGGATTTTTTTACCTTTGCTTGGAACATGAGTTCTAACGACCACATTAGTCCATCACATATTTGTAAATAGTGTGCGTATAGCTCCATTACAACACACTTTCCTCCAAAACTCAGATATATTATTCAGAGTTTATCATGGCCTTACACGTTCGATCCAGTGACGGTAGGGTGAGATAAGCAGTCTTCGACACTGCAATGATGTGACTTTCATATCTAAAACCAAGTTGCCCCATGCTACTTTTGGAGCAGAAGTGAATTGACAAGTACCAGGCACAGTGCTAAAACACTTTGATCATAAAATACAATGTCAGTAGCAGTTGCTAAGTGACACAGATTCCTTTGTTATACAGATAATGGCCTAAATAATTTACAATGCCTCTTTACTGTTTGGGGTTTTTTTACCTTAAAAGAGATGATCTTACTAACAGTGACATGCCAAGGGCTAAGGACTGGTATCTGAATTGTAAGCTGCAGTGTCATGTAACAATGCTACTGAGATAGGTTAAAACTAGCTAGGGATATGGTAATGGATCCAGCATTTGGTGGAGCTCCTGGGTTCTTCTCAACTATGTAGGTAAGCATGAGTCAAACAAGGGGGAGGCCTGGAAGGGATTTTTGTACCCCTTTAACAAATATTTGGAAACAAGCCTGCCATATGAAAATCTCTGATGACAACGATATCCTTTCATGAAGATAAAATTATTAGCAAAGACAAAAAAATATAAGCGTGCGCCTTGGAAGATTAAGCAATAGGGAGGGAAAACAAAAACCTTTCAGAAAGTCTCAGTTTTGCTTAGATGCTTTAGGCAAGGACATGTGCTACCCTACAGCCTCAGAAGTCAAGCACTTGTATTTTTTTGTGCAAAATTATCAGTCATTCTACATTCCCTTGTGCCAAGTTGTTATTTTCTGCAATTGCCTTCAACCCATCAAAAATCTTATTGTTAGAGCTGCATGAGAAGATCAAATTGCATTTAAAAGGTGAGGAATAGCAACTCTTTGGCAAGATGAAATGACTTTTAAGCCAAAAGGTGAGATCATGCCTGCATGAGTTTGCAATTGAGAGATTAGTTTTAAAGCTCTAAAAAGGGATTGCAGAAATTTCTCTTCTAAGTGCCACAAAAACTGCATTTAAGACTTATTTTACATCTTCATTACATCATTTGGACATTTAAAGGAAGACTAGACAAAATTCTGAGAAGCCGTTTGCACTTCCAGTGAATAACAGCAGGAATCAGTCCAAGAACAAACATCTAAATCATGACGTTGCAGCAAGCCAGTTATACGGGGAGCTATTTTGGTGTCCAAAGTGCAGGCGCACAGACACGCTGAGAGCTCTGGCACATTCCTCTCATCTCTATCCTTATTTCTGCCACAACACAGATGCATGCACACAATTACTGCCCTTGCCCCTATCAGTCCCACCCCGCATGCCCTCGCAGTTGCTCTGGCTTCTTCTCCTTCACTTTTCTTGAGCTCCCGAGGTATGAAAGGAGAGTCAACCCTGCAGGAGATTCTTCTTTGTGGTAGGTGTACGGCTGGGATCACAAGCCCCTGTGGAATGATCAGTAAATGGAGAGAAGGAGTCGTGACACAGAGTATTCACATACGTGCTGACTGAAAGTGCTTGTGATCCGTATACGCTGCCTTTCTCCCCAAGCCCTTGTTCACATCACGCAGCTGTGGTGAAAAGCTCCCATATGGCTCCTAAACCTACACATAGTATTATATTTTGTAGACCCTTGATTTCAAGAATTTTTCCACTATTTTAGAGTATAATCCACAGGAGCAACTTGGAGGCAAGAAAATACAAACCCATTTCCAGCATGTATATTACTTTCCTGTTTAATGTCAGTTTTGCAAAGGCAAATCCATAGTGAGATCTCTGCGTTTGGCTCATATGTCTCCATCACTTACCCAATCCTTGTGTCATATTCTTTTACACAACACGGAAAACATGGATTTAAACTCATGAACCTACCACTGGTTTGTTGACCTCCAACAAGTCACTTTCCCACATTGTCCCTTTCTGGAATGACACTGATCTCTTTTGTGAGGTGATTTGAGATCTATGAATTAATATTCCACACCTGAGCTGACTCATCAATCTTAGCAGCAGTATGGGAACCGTTGTAGGCAAGGCAAGAGGGGCTTCGCCTAAGAATAAGACAAACAGGCAAAAAACTATGGAAGTTTCTGCAGTTTTCTAGAAAACTGAATGCCATGAGCCTTCTGAAGAATTTTTCCATCTTTCTTAGTGAATTGCTTTTTAAATTGTGTAAACAAAGCTTTACCCTTATTTTGATATATTTTTACACCAGAAATATTTCAAAGAATCTGTGCACCAAACCAAACCAAGAACATGTCACCGTGAATGTTGGTGGGGCTGCTGTGGGCAAGCCAGGCCATGCAGAAGGCACTGGCCTTGGTTCTGCACCTGTGCCCGGTGACAGGGCAGCCAGCAAGGGTGCCCCCAGATGTGGGGGAAAGACTGTAAGTTTTCTGACATATACCAACCTTGACTTGGGGGGAAAAAACAAAACAAACAGAAAATTTTTTCAGAAAAAAAATCAATTCAAGATAATACAACTTTATACGTAGGTGGTTTTTTTATATTTTCCTGAGGAAAAAAAAAATCAAAGTTGTTCATTTTCTCAAACTATTTCATTTTGATTTATTATATTTATTCACACTTAGTATTCACACTTAGAACGCCATATATACTCTTAAGTAGACACTGCGTACAGGTTATGGAGGTGTACGTGTGCCTGCGGAGAACAACTGAAAATTCATGTTACTAAATTTTACTTTTCAAATTTTGTTCTGTCCAGAAACCTCAAAACATACCCTTTACAACTACACTTGTGCTATTTTCAAATTGTCAAAAAACCAAAAGGCTGAAAAAGGTCCTTATCAACTTCAATTGGAATATTATGAAAATCAAATTCCTTCATCTTGGCATTCTTTCTAATAACAACGTAAATTGATTCATCTTTAAGGTGAAAGTATTATTCCTGAGGAGTTTCACCTACTATGTTCAGGAAGAAAAAAAAGTAAAAACTGAGACCTAAGATTCAATATTTTTTGCATAAAAAGCAAGAAGTAATAGTGATGAAACTGCGTTGGCTGAAAGATATGAAAAGAAATGAGAATATTTTTCACTAGAAAATGTTTATTTCAGCAATGATGAAGCATTTTGAGAAACTGATATCCATAATCAGCAAGAAAAAATAAGCACTGAAGCTTCACCTGGCCTGATTCAGGGAACTCAACACAACACAGAGAATTACCCATACTGCTGATCATTCTTCCCTTTTGCACAGATATATGAGGTAGTTTAGCTGAGTACTATGCAAGGAAATACGTCCTCTTCTAAAAAAAGAAACTTCCAAATATTTATTATTATTTTATAATGCCGGTAGGGTGGGCACTACACAGACCATAAAGTTGGTGGGTACTTTAAAAAGTTCTTGGTATATTGATCACTACTATTTTGAGAGGAGAACACACTGTTGCACAGTAATACCCAACAATCACCTCCAGTACTTTTGAAAATCTAAGGTGGATGGCAATTATTGTAATGTCCTGGATTGTCTTTATTTTGTAGTTGTATGATATAGCAAAGACAAAGCTTGTAGGTACAGATAATATCCTTTATATTATTAGTTTATATAACTGTAAAAAAAAAAAGCAAACTTTCTCTCACCCTATACAAAAGTAACAATCTTCAAGAAACATAGATTAGGAGTAATAATTTACTGACAACTAATATTTTTTCAGACATAGTCTTAATAATAAACAGTAGGAATAAAGTTTTTCGAGTAATTTTTCAGAAATTCAAGGAATTTCTCATCAGTCTATATAACTGATGTGCCTCCTTCACAATTTAATGATGTATTTACACTTATTAACTTGCAGAGAATTCCATATGTCAACTTCTTTTACCAACTACCTATTATGTGAGCATTAGTGATATAAGCTTGTTTCTCCTCAGCCACAACTGTTGCAGTTTGCATATGAAGTAATATTTTTGCAAGATTAGATTTTAGTGGTGATTGTCAGCATTATTCCATCAGAAACGAAAATAAAGGGATAAAATATATTTTTTTAAAAAGAATACATTATATTTCATTGGATTAAAAACAAATTTAAGTTTTGTTTCAAACAATATGTGTTCTGTTCAGAATAAATACCAAAAGTTTATTTCATCTCAGTCAGTCAGAATATCTGAGAAGCAGGAAATGGACAGGTTTTTAAATTTTTCATTAAAAAGAAAATTACCAGATTTATAGCCAAAAAGAAATACTACAGCAAGCTAATAAATACAGCATTGTGTTTCTGCTAAATGCGAAAGCCTGTATTTTATTCCTCTGGTAATTCAAAATACAAAATGGAAAAAATATTGTGGTATGCTATCAAGTAGAAAATTTCAGTGGAAAATACCATTTCCATTGAAATCAATAAGAGATTTTCCAATGCTACGAATGTGGCAAACATTTCACCTATTGAACTATAGAGACAGGATGACAGATTTCTCAGTCGCCTTCCTTTCTCCACCAGAAGTCCAGTGAAACTACTTTCTTATCCAATGTCTGCCTGCTTATACTTAGTTTATGCTTATTCTTCATTCAGATTTCATTCCCAAGGGTTTATTATGGTTTTAAAGTACATAGTCAAAAAGCATGGATATGTGTTGTGAAATTATGGTGCTTGAAACTGGCTGTGGGCCTGGTCTTCTGAATGCATCATGTATGTATAAAGAGTTTTCAGTGCGATTCAGAGTAAATAACAGTGTCAGAAAGAACGAGGCGGAATCAACCACAGTGGACATAAACTCTAGAAATAGCTTCAGCTTACTCATTACGCTTTCACATCACATCTCAAACCAGCTATACTTCCATTTAGCTTTGGTCAGAGCAGCATTTTTTCACATTCTTGATGGAATCTGTTTTATTACAGCACTTGACCTCTCTTCCTTCTCAGGAGATGCTTAATTCTTGATATAAGGATGGAAATGCTTAGCCACTTGGGACACACAAAACTGACGTCTATTACAAAATGTGATTGATAAAATGAGAACCCTGGTTAAATGGGAATTTTGAGGGGGCAGGGAGGCGGGCAGGTGGAGTTTGGATATGGTAAAGCTATTAAAGCAATGTTAGCAACAACATGTCCTAGAAAAAAACCCAACAGATTGAAAGATCATTTGCTGATTAATTGTGATCTTTCATGAATGTATTCAGATGTGTGCTTCTGCTGCAAAATGACTACAAAATACATTTAGGCAGCATATTTTATATGCCATTCTGAATGATTTTCTAAATTAGGGCATTTTTTTTCCAGTTTCCTAAGATGGTATTTAATTATGTGAAATGTTTCCCATTTATTTACTAAAAGCTCATAACTGCAGTGGGATGGTGGGATTTGCTACTGCTCCCAATCCAATAGTTCACTCAACTCACTAAGCACCAGATTCTGCCTGCCACTTACAGAGGGGTGTGATGGATGATGGAGATGTGAGCAGAGAAAGGAGGGTGTCCCAATCAAAACTGCTTTATAGGAGTTAGGGAACCCAAACACAGTAAGAGAACACTTAATTCTGCTCCCCAAATGCTCAGGACATTTAAATGGGTGGTAACTGAGGAGAGGCTGGATCGCCATGTATAAGCAGCAGCAGTCAAATCAAAAGCTTTGAGCAGGAGGTTGCGCAAGGTGATCGCTTGAGGTCTTTTCCAACCTGAATAATCCTACTTATCTTTTTCTGGGAAGGTGCAGTTACAAACCACTTTTTTCACACAAACACACCCAGTGGCAACAGCAAGAAGACTACAATGCATGACAATGTGGGAATAGCTCTTGCTTCTCTACAGCAGACGTGACTCCAGATATAGTTTACACTATGTGCATAGCTCACTTTTTCAGTTATGAGTTGTCCAAAGGATGTCAGGTAGGTAAGCAACATTCCACACCTACTACTGGCAGCCCTATGGCTGCTTGTGTCCTGCCATTGGTTTAGATTTGGAGCCACTGTAGACATCCTATTAAAATATTCCTTTCCTTTGTAAGAAAATAATACCTGCAATTTGGAAAAAAAATTAGAAATGTCTGCACACTTCATTTGTGTTTGCTTGCATTTGGTGCTGCACAATTAAACTGGAAGATCAATTTCACCTTTATTTTTAGTGATTTTCTGACTGGTTCCTACACAACCTACATGTACAGGGCAGATCAAGGGAATGTTTACACCACTGTGGAACCTGCAGCAAGCTGACAGTACACACACAAATTACTGACACTTCAATGAAATTATTCGTTTGCAAAACAGACAGGGAAAAGAGAGAAAGAGCTGCCCTTACCAAGAATTGGCCCCAACACAAATATCCATGATTCAAATGAATTAAAAATGAATAACCATATTATTATGATCCATATGATCCATTATAACCTCATCCATCTTTCAAATTGGCATCTAGCTGAAGCTTGAGGGCTTCAGTCTGCTGTTAGTCTCCCTCTACATGCTGCAAATATTAGTATTTATACACTAAGTCATTCAAAACATGGTGTGTATAAGGGCTGGGTATGTAAAATACTCAGGCAAGGCAATGGTTGAAACTCCCTCCTATGATTAAGATAACGGGAACAGACGTCATTTACCATATATATACATTTAAGAGGGACTCGCTTACCGTCAACCTTCATTAAGCTTCCAACGCTTTTATTAAGCTTTCCTCTTTGTAAAAACTATTTTTATTTGTGGGATTAAAAGAGGACTATCTCCTCTACATTACATTCTTACAGATTAAAGTTGTCCTTCTTGTCTCTTTATATATATTCAGCCTCTCATACATGAGATGCATATACATTGGTCCACATTCTGATCTATCCAACATCCATGCACAACCCAACCCAACATGGGTTTAGCACTTCTGTCAGAGCTGCAGCGGGCTCACCTGTGGGTTCTGCTGTATGAAACCTACACCCCTGAGAGCTTTGATCCCACCAAGGGATTCAAAGGTGCTCTGGAGCCTTTGGACATAATTAGTGCTTTGAAATTTGGATTTGCAAATTTTTGCAACAGGGAAGCAATGCTTTTAATTGTTCCCACTGTGTCTGGCTAAAGAATTATTATCCCTTTTTCTTCCTGTTGGACATTTGCTTTATCTGAAGATGGTGAAGGTGATCATTACAGCAGTTAATTGATCAACAGTAGGTGTATCCATGCTTGGCCTACACAATAGGAGCAAGCAGAATGCACCTTGTTCTGTGTCCCTCTGGCTCTTTCTTGATTAACCCTGTGACTGGTACTAGTCCCCAAGCAAGACTCCATCACTTGTGAGCTGGCCAGGAACACCACCGTCATGTTGCTCTAGTCCTCAGCCCACCCTCCTGTGCCAGGGCCGTAGCACAGGCGTTGCACCAGCCTGAGTAGCAAACAATGTTTAGCACTCCCTGCATCTCATGAGGAGCATGGTAGGCGAACAATGGGAAAAATATTTCCTCAGCAGTGAAAAAAAGAGACTGCAAAGTTGGTGAAGCCAGAAGATGTGGGGTTTGAAAGAAAAGACATGTGACTATATGAAGAAGCCTTTGTATCCAACTGCCTGTCTTGTAGCCAAGCTCAAAATTGCATGAGGAAAGAGAGGTGTTGAACTTGAGAGATATTATTTTTAATACAGTGCAAATGAAAGCCACAGGTAATATTTAGACACATAAAATTATTCTCAGCTCTGGAAGCCAGAGACTAAATCCATAGGATGAACAGTCTGGACTTTAAAAGAACCCAAACATATAAGACAGAAACAAAATTTCTTCTCTCATAAATGAAAAAAGATGTCATTGGAAATGTCCTCATTATGCTCAAAGAAAACCCTTACCACAGTCTCTCATCCTAAATAAATTGAGTATTATTACTATTATTACTGAGGAATTACTCCAAAAAATAAAAATCAAAACATATGCTTAAATCTGTAAGACATGTATATTGCACACTCTTGGTATCTTTATTTTTCATGAATGTTATATATGCTATTTGTTATTTCATTTCTTCGAGTTAATTAGCTGACTAAATCTCTCTATGCTTTGGTCAGACAATATAAAATAGTAAAGAACTGGAGCTAGGCAAAGGAAACCAGATGAATCACTAATGCAACCTTGCTGACTGCAATATAGATGAATTTTGGCCATACACATAAAAAGTGGGTATTTCAGAGAGAAGGAAAACCTTCAGTGATAAAAGTCTGCTGTGAATAAATAGAGAGATTTTTCTTTCGTTTGACTGTTTTTTGAGTATTATATATAAAGTACTGGATATAGTAAAAAAACAACAACCATGTATCATTTAGTTTATCCATCAAGATTTATGTTCTTAATAAAAGTAATACAAAGGAAGAAAATTTTCTACACATTGCAGTAGAACACATTGCACATCTACAAACACATTGCATTTAAGTACAAGTTTCTCTGCAGTTTGAGTGCGGTGTATAGTTCCCCACAGCAGGGAAGCCGGGATCATAAGGAAGAACACAAAACACAACTCCTATTAGACAATTTGCAGGAATTCAGTGAAGAGACTGAATTTCCCGAAGTTTTCAAAGAGTATATCCCAAGTGAGAAGTGTTAATAAGGAAGCACAGAACTTTTTTACAGTTGGCTATCCTGCTTCCTTTGTTTGAATAATCTTAGAGATTTCCATCCCCAGTGTTGTGGGCTGTTTGAATTGTTTTCTAGTTACAGTGTAGACATCAAGAAGAGAAAATCACAATGTACTGTACCAGTTAATACTTCAATTTGAGTCAAAGTCAGGAACTTCAAAAAGTGTTTGTATGGCTTGCCACCATAAAACCCCATTATAAGGGCTCCCAGGTCACACAAATGCTTTTAAAAACCCCTTGGGTGAAATCTTAGGAAATCTGCTATTGATTCCAGCGTGAACAGGATTCTATACCTTGTTTTATGGTGTCAGTTTTATCTTTTCTGTTTTCATCCATAGCTTCACTGAAAAATGTCAATATCCCCCAATTCTGACAGCTTCTTACTGACACTTCTATTGAATATAAATCTTTGTAAATCCAAGTGCCTAAACTGCCAAATGGAGAAAAACAGCAAAAAAGCTTTTATCCAATTGGAGAAAATAGTTGGTTTTGCTCAATATCTGAAGACCACCACAGGTCGGAGGATTCTTCTTTGTTCTGCTTTATGTAATTTTACAATGATATGGTTTCAGATAAAAGATACAGATTGCTTTGCCGGATGTGATGAGAAAGAAAAGACATCTTTGGAGACAATAAGCTCATTGCATTATTTCAATAGAAATAAGAAAAGCACAGCTTACCTAAGACAAAAAGCTGGAACTGATACATTCCAAAGCTTATATGAAAGACTTTGGGACATCTAAGTCCTCAAAATTAAAAGACTGATGATATAGTATTAGAGATAAAATTGAATCAGGACTAATCTCAACATTTCATCCAAGTTCACTCATACCTGCTTGTACTTGTGGGCCTCTTTTGGTCTCTCAGAAATCTCTGAGAAATAGGCGTTGAGTGTGATGCTTTTAGAATATATCCATCTAGTACATTAAGCTGACATGGTATGGTCATAAGGAAAAAGAAATAAACGGCTGGTGAAAAGGAATGATTTAACTTCAACAGTTGACAACCTACCTTCCTAGAAAAACTCTTGGGGTTAAAGGTCAGAGTCTTAGCGGAAGACCTCTGTTTCTCTTCAGTATTAGGACAGGAGTGGGTTATCTTTATTAAAATATTTTTTTTTTTTTTACATTTGAGGAAAAGAGAACAAAAAAAGAGGTACTTCAGAAATAAAGTTGTTGACCTTGGACTTTCTCATTATTTATTAAGAGATCAAATTATTTATTAAGAGATCAAATGTCTGAGACTTGAGGGTGACATCTTCATTTATTCTTCCTTCAGCAGAGAGAGACAAAATCATGCACATTTATGAATATTTGGAGAATATTTGGAGAAGAGAATTTTATTTGTAACTTAGCTGCAGTTCTCTAAGGCGGCAAATATGTTGATTCCCTTCCTGTTAAAAACAGCTCAGACTGGCATATAATTTTCAATAGTATAATTGGTTGGATAAAGCGGTCTTCCTGTGAAATAAAAAATCAGGGGGAAACATTCTGGCCCATGAATAAATAACTCAGCAATGACAGGCCCTCTTCCAAAGCATGTCGTGTGGAAGAGCCCTTTACTGGAAGGATTTATCAGCATTTGCAAGACAGTTTAGATTAGACATTAGGAAGAAGTTCTTTACAATGAGGGTGGTGAGGCACTGGAACAGGTTGCCCAGAGAGGTGGTGGAGGCCCCATCCCTGGAGACACTCAAGACCAGGCTTGATGAGGCTCTGAGCAACCTGATCTAGTTAAAGATGTCCCTGCTTCCTGCAGGGGGGTTGGACTAGATGACCTTTAAAGGTCCCTTCCAACCCAACACATTCTATGATTCTATGATTCTATGACAGTATGCAAAGCTTCCATACTTCAGACTGAGGTGAAGTTAGCAGCCACATTCATGGTTATGACAGTCTGTTTTAGATGAATAGTAAAATGTGGTCTGGTACTCCAACCAATCAAATGTCAGCCATTTGTTTTAATTTCCAACAGTCAAGAAAGAAAATTAATCTTTCTCAAAGTGAAGTTGTGAAAGGTGATCAGACATAAAACTGACTTGGAACCACTGTTTCAGAACCTGGATCAACTTAATGTCACTCTACTTGTATTTTTAGGCAGGAGAATCAGAGAATTTTTTTTTTTTAAAACTCCCTAGGGATTTGTGGGCTAATAATAGGCCCACTTCCAATTTTATACTAAGAATTTAGAGAGCCAGCAATTAAACAATATTTCTTCCAGGAACTGTAATAAAAGGCAGGTCCTGCAGACTTCAATGACATATTTTCTCATGCATAGTACCCCCCATCTCTGATAACCCCAGCTTTCTCCAAAATCCTACTTCATGAAATACCTTCTCAGAGAACACCCACCCTTAGATAGCTCCTATGTTCAGATGACCTGCTCAAAATCAGAAGCAAAGCACGAGTGAGTCAGAGGCAGAGGTGATTTTGGAAAAGAAGAAAAGCTCATTGTTGGAATCAGAAGACAGAGAGTTTTTGAGGGAATGAAGCATTAGGAAAAGCATTAGTGAAGGCAGGGCACTCCTGATGTGGAGGCTCTTTTGTAAACTCTTTTTTTCTTGCTTGCACATACGTATAACCCACATGGATGCTCTCCCTGAATCTCTCTTTCAAAATCATGAAAACAGAGAAAAACCTGCTGTTGTTCACATTCTTGTTTACAGAAGGAGGTAAATATTCAGCTAGTTCACACAATTAGACCCCAGAAGCAGAAATACTTAAGAATTTGCTGATCTCTAGCACAGAGGCTTTTAATTTAAATGATTTTTGGGTTTGTTTTTGTATTTTAATTTGAGAAAATGCGTAACAGAATCCGCTAGTCTGGCAACTGTTCTATTATTTGCTGTGTGTCTGGAAGCTGCAAGCCTGTTTGAGCTCACGAAAGTCCTCTGTCAGTAGGAACTCTAATTCTTGTTAGTGTCACCTTGCTGGTGCCAGGGACCTGAAAATGCGGTACAAAGTCACAACACGCAAGAAAAATTTTAAACCATGAATCTAATGCCAAATCCCATTTCCTGCAGCAGTTTGAACTGAAATCCCAATAAGCAGCAAGTGATACAGGTGCTGACAATAACCATAGCTGCAGCAAGCTGCTCATTAAAAATCCTGACTCAAATAAACAGACCCCACTGGGTTTCATGAAAATCACTGTCTCGTCCCTCCCTTTGCTCATCAGGCTCGTACTCAACTTACTTATGCTTGTTGCCACTGCACAAAATAGCACTTCTCTCCATGATACTGCAAATGCTGTTGATCCCACTTCTGTACCAAACACTGCTGCTTGTCTTGAAAGCAGATTTGGGAACTTGGAAGAACACACTGAGAAGGGTGTGTCTGCATAAATTCTTCATGTTCCCTCAGCTGGATCCAGTGCTACTGTAGAACAGGCACTGCTGAGTGCAAGGACTGATTTCAATTTACCTTTCCTTTGCTGATTCTTTTGGCAAGGTTCAGTGCAACAGCAAAATGATAAAAATTCTGCCTCAAAGATAACATAACAGTATATGCAGCAAAATGTGAAGTGAGGCACTTTCCCTGTTTATTACTGAGGATATGAAATAACTGAGAGTAATAACAAGTTCCCTTGATTTGTATGGCAGGAACGCTGCAAAATTTGGACCCAAATTTCCTCTGTGTGAGGAAATGTATTTGTGAGTATGTCGAAATTTGGTCTGAGACCAATTCACTGAGCTTGATCAAGAGCAACTGAAAGCAGTAGAAATGGAAACAATCCTGTTGCACTCACTGAACTTTGGACAAGGTTTTTATGATCCATATTCTCTCTTCTCTACTATTCCTCCCTCTGCAAAATCAAAGTGACTCCTGTTCCAGGACATGCTTCAAACCCCATTAAAAACTGCAGATGTAATTTGATCGAACAATTCTGAGAGCATAAAAGCATCTACGTTTGCCTGAGCCACCCTCCTAATCCAGGTACCACACTTACTACCTTGCAAAGCTCTTTGCAGAGCCACAACAGCAGATGATAATCCAGAGGCCCTGAACATCATCGAGATAAAACTGGTGAATAACACATGAGTATTTCATGTATTCATTTATATGCTTGATGGATATCTCAATTTAGCTGTCAGATGTGATAATTTAAGCTGCAATTCTAGCCAAAAGACTACGTCCGTTCTTTTTTTCATTATTAAACCAGAGATACAAACACGTATAGAAATGAATACTGTAGCAGGTAAAACCTACAGATACAGAGAATACTCTAGAAAATAAACTACTTCTATAGCTTGTATGACGAGTATTTGCAACCAATATTCAATCTGATATTCCAAATAAGTCATGTGAAATGACTTTATATACTCTGTGCTTATTGTAGTTTAAAAGTACATTTCATATTGTAGTAATGTGTTTAATTTGATGCACATGTTCATCGATCTATTAGTGACTGGTGAGCGAATAAAATACAAAATCAGGGCTTTTCTTTTGTTAGTGATCTTGGATACATTTCAAAATGCTTTCATTTGACCTTCATATGCTTAATTGGTTTCACATATGGGTGTTTACACATATTCATAATCTAATTTACAATTTTAAAATCAATTTAACCTTACATATTAACATGTCTAAAAATAAATAATTAAAAAAAATAAAATCAGAGTCACAGCTGACGTGTACTCTGTTAATATTTTTACTCCCGCAGTGACACATATTCCTACCTTAATAGGGAATTTCATGGCTGTATTTATGCCTACACATATACAATCATACTTAAAAAGATTTGTAGGCAAGCACACACGGGAATTCACATCTCCCATATTAGAAATAAATACAGCTTCTTAAAATTAAGTCCTATACCTATCACCTATCACCATGCAGATTTTTCTGCAGTGTTCAGGTACAGTTACAGCAATCCAAAGTTCCTGTTCTTCCTAGTTCGTGCTGGCAACAGTTTAGTGTTTGATCTTAGTCCAGATTAATTATATTTTTGTCTTTGTCCAGTCAGAATTATTTTTTTAAATACATGTGACCTTCCTGCTTTTCTGTCTAATCTTTTCTATTTACTTCCGCATATGCTTTTTCAGCTCACAGAATTTGTACTTACTTGAGCCCTTTGCAGGTAAATGAGTTACAAATGCACATAACGTTTTGCATTTCAGAAAATGGAGAGAAAAGAAACACCCCCCCTGTTTTGTTCTCACAAGCCACCTTAATAGATTTACTGAGAAGGACAAGGCAGTCCATCTTGAAGGCTATAATGCTATTTCACTTTGACATTTGTTCTAAGGTAATGGTATCTATCATTAACAACGTCATTAGTGACCACTTTCAGTCCATTGTTCTCCGTGTCTAAGCTGGCTATAAAGATCTCATTTTAGACACTTAGCTCTGTGCATATGCCCTTTCATGACATGGTACTCTGTGAGAAAAATGCTTTATGACTGGTCATACTATAACCATTCATTTTCATTTAAAAATACAGCATGTGGGCTTTCAAATGAGAAGGCAAGCTAAAAAATGACAAGTTTTTTTGACCATTCATTGTTAAAATACTCAGCATCTTCTAATTAAGCTATAGTAGCCAATTATTGGATGTACAGAACATGAAATCAAAGGGAACAGCTGAAAAGTGTAAGTTGTTTTAAGTGAAAATCTGTGTTTATCCTTTTGTGTTAACTGTTTTTAAAAATGTGCAAGGCATATGTACCAAAAATGACAAACCTGGGTTAAGCACAAAAAAAGACCAAATATGCAACATTAGATCTAAACTTTCACCCTGATTTTGCAGTTGTTACCCTATGTGAGACCATGAGTCTTCTATTACTTAATAAGCTACTTCTGTCGCATTATCTATGCAAATATCTCTAAATAAGCTCTTACCAATATTAGCAAAGCTACCTGTCCTCATAAAGATTTAAATTACAATCATGAAAGACATTGCTGCTCAGCATTTCACATCCACCTGGAAACTTTTAGATTAGCTTAGTTGAAGATTCTGGAATTTAACCTCTTGATTCTTAGTGCTATGGTTTAACCCTGGTGCCATCCTCTCTCTCCGTGACACTGCAGAGCCCAATCCTGCTCCATGTCCTCCTTTGCAACACTCTGAAGGCGAGCGAGTCTTGTGCTCGGGTGGCATTAATGGAGGGGTGGCTTTAGTTCACTGATTTCACCTGAATCATTCAAGCAGCAGCCCGAACTCCACAGATGCCACAGGAAATTCTGCCTATCTTCTGGGTGCTGTTGCTCTTGTGAGCATAAAACCCCATCCTGCCCATTCATTTCATTAGCATAATACTGTGAAATGGTTTGAAAACAGTTTGTAAAGAGTTCTTTTGTTTTTCCTCTCTCCTGATGAAAGACTCTAAGGTGGTCAGCCAAATTTAAAAGAGAAGATGAACAAGATAGATGGCATGAGATCACTACAAACAAATGAGGTATCCACTGGAACACCCAATGCTAAGAGAACTGCAGACAACAGAGAGCCAAAACGACCATTTGGTATATTTATATTTTGACAGAGAAAGTTTAGAAGGGTAGCAAGGGCTAATAAAAAAAAAAAAAAAAGAGAAAGAATGGCAGGCAAGTCAGCTTATTTTCCATAGACAGCTGGCAATTTTAGAGCATACTTAGTCAACACAGGAATGGGACTATATACCTTTAAACTAATAAAAAAATGTCAGAAAGTGTGATGATATTTGTATGTCTGCATAGAATAATGTTTTTGATATTCTAGACTCAAGGTATTTCCATAAAACATAAAAGCTACAAGGATGAACTTCAGGCTACATCAGTAGGAGTTTTGCTTGTAGGTTCAATAGGAGTTGATTTTAGTCTTGACAATATGAATTTAAAATGATAAAAGTACATAATTACCGAGAAAAACCCATGCGTTTATACCGGTAGTTACTTGGCCTGTTAGACATTGGTAGCCCAGTAAGGTTGTAATTTTGCTCTGTCTCTAGGCTCATAAGCATGTCCATTCTGCTGTGGGCCTAAACTGGGGTTTATTAAAACTTAATGGGATCTCTGCATTGGCTTTATCGCACTTTGGACGAGGCACATTAAATACGAAATCTAAACCAGCAACAGAATTTGAACAAAGATCAAAACACTCACTGGAGAGAAAAATTCTGCTACGCACTGCCTGCGTGCAGTCAAAACAGTTGGGCTGATCTTCTCAAGCAGATTAACCTCTCATATCTTCAATTTCTGATGCTTGATGGTTGAATCCAGTTTGTGTTTGTACACATGAAGAAGTGGGTCTTTTGTTGCCTTGCATTAATGTTATTGCCAAAATTTGAAACAAATAACTGATGGTAAAGGGAGCATTTCAGAAACTATTCATGAAAAATAATACAAATCATCCAATATTCTTTTTGCTATTTTCGTTACTCTTCCTTCCAAATTTTAATTCGTACCCTCAGTTTGTTAATATCAGTTGCTCATACAGCAGCAGAGAACAATCCTGCAGATGGGAAGTAAAGGAAGTGAAAAGAGGAAATTCATCATCTGCTGCAGTTTGCAGGTGCTCAGCTTAGAACCACCGCTGCATTAATTTTGATGAATAAATGGGCCAGACAATATTGACCAGATGGCTATCCAGAGGTTTTGGATGCATCTTGCTGTATCTTTTCTTTACAGTAAACACAGCAAAAACCACAACAGGGACTTTAAATTCTAAATTAGTGTGTTACAAGAGCAGAAATTACAACACAGAATTTTAAACCAGAGAAAAACAGAGAGAGATAAATTAAGGTAAAAGCATGTGTTGAAGAAATCTCCTTCTGATGTCATTTACAAGATATATCCTTGATATTTGGTTTTTAATTCAGCATTTTATATTGACTTCTTAGGTTGCAACGAGCTCTACAAATTCCTCTCCGGGTCCCTAAGAAAGATTTTCTGCTTTCTGTCACCTCTGAGGCCAGTTAAATGCCTTTACCTTGTTTTTCTCAATTGTCTCCTTGCCACTTCTCACTGTCCTTTAGGCTCTCTCTGCTTTCCTGCTTCTTCCTGCAAGCTTCACAGGCACCGGGAGACCTACCTGGCACCATCTCTCCCAACAGGAGAGAGCCCCAGGTGTTAATACGACTCTTTCAGTACGCAACTCTATGTGAAAAATAAACTCTTAAGTTTCTGAAAATAGAGACTATCACATGCTTAATTCAACAGCAATGGAATTGGAGAGGGGAAGTCGAAAAATTCCATTGAATTGTATTGGAGCAGTTGTTCTGTTAGCTCAAACTCACACTAAAATGGAAAAAATAGTAACACTTGAAAGACCGAGAGTATAGCTTGTTGTTCCAGACCTTCCTTGCAAACTCACTGCTGGGGAAAGACAGCCATGGGAGAAGAATCTCCTCTGCCATTTCAAGACGAGTACAGTCACAGCAGCGCCTGTGCGCACACACAGCGCACACACCCCCTCATTTGGGCAGGATGTCTTCCAGAAGCAGGCACAAGAACAGGCTCTGTGGTAGGCCTTCCATAAACGATGGGTCATGGCAATTAAAATAATAAAGTTTATTCCATCCCATTTACCAAGCCTGTAAACCACTTATTTTCATGAATTTCGTAGGAGAGGGATGGGTAGAATATCCTGATCTTTTGCCCACCAATTAAACCTATTTTCTGACAGCTGATGGTTCATTAATTAGAAATTTAGGGCCGACATACCTAAAGAACCACACAGTAAAGCAGTCACATTAATGAGCAAAGACAGGTACATGTGTGTGCAGAGCTCTGCGCCCTCATACAGAAACATCAACCTAAACCTGATAGCATTTTTCTTGCTTTAGTTTTGATCCATTTGGGAGTAAGAAATAATCAAAAAAGAACAGGAAATTTCTGTTTCAGCTGAATAGTTTCGAAGTTTGGATAGACTAGATAATACTGTTGACATGTTCAGTTGCTTATTCAAACTTTTTGTTGGTTATCCAAGTTTTCCCTCTGAACCAGGGCTGATTGCATACTTCAAAATGGTGTTTGCAAACATTTTTTGAATTCTGAGCAGCTGCTCCATTCATTCATGGTTTTGCTGCTTTTTATTTACTATTCATGAACATCTGGACTATTAAGATTCTGTTTGCATAAATGGTTGAAGAATTGCTCTTCCCTACATTAATACCTGTGTGGCCCTCATGAAGAGTTAAGTACTCACAGAAAAACAAAATTTTTAAGCACTGGGTACTGAAATTACTTTTTATTTGTCTGAATATTTTACTTGTCCAATCAGGAAGCAAAAATAACAGCACATTATTTGAATGACAAAGCACACTTTATAAAAGCACGTGGTTAATGAATGGTTCATGGATATCATATAGGCCAAAATTTATTAGCGTACGTTTTTTCATCAAAGACTCGCTAACAGAAAATTAACCATTCTAGGAAGCGGCAGAAAAAGAGTTAACTCTTTGGATTGTTTATTCACAGAAAATATATTTCATATTTCCATAATGATAAACTTTTGAGGTCTGCCTACTGCTAGCTAACTGTGAACTTACTTTGGAGTCTTTGAAGTATTGCTAAGTTCCCTCTGGGATTTATTTGTGTTTGTTGCCAGGGTTTATATCCTGATGGGTGCCAGATGACAGACTCCTCCGCATTTCAGTAGGTACTTTGAGAATATGATGTCTTTTACTACTTCCTTTTCTTTTCTACCCGACTCATCATTTTCCACCCTGACTCTAAGCAGCTGTCACAAGTTCTTCCCAGTTTTGTAAGCAATAAGGATGAACGTGGGCAAGTTTACAAGATTTGCACACTCATAACTTCCAGGTACTTCTACCTAACATCTTCTATTTTACTGGGGTTTTAAGTTATCTTTCTGTACTTTTTTTTTTATTTTTCCTTGCTGTAGAGTGAAAGTACATAACAAGTAGATTTTCTGTATTGCTTTTTGAAATTTTAGACATTTAAATTGAGACTGTGCTTAATCTATGGAGGACACTCCTGCTATAATTAGCTGTGTCTTTCTTACATTTCACACAAAAGGGTGAATAATAAAACTTCTTAAGAACAACATGCCCATAAATGTCAGGATTTAACCTCAGCTTCCTCCAGCTGAAGCAACTATCTGTATCACTGAGCTACAGTCAATGTCCTTTTTCTGACAAAATAATATTAACATTTTTAATATTATTATTTTAAAAATAATATAAAAATAATCTCCAGAATACACAATTGAGAGAGAAAGAGACAGAGAAAGAAGGACTGTCCACCATCTCACCTCCTAGAAAAGCAGTAAAACACCCAGAGTTGCAGTTAAGCCACTCCCCAGAAAGGCGATAGCAGACTGAGGTTTGAGTCCCTAGGCTGAATTCGTCGGAACCAGCGAACTTGTTTCTAATGTAATGAAACGCCCGAGTAAGCGCGATTCAGTAACAGAAAAGGCCAGGAGATTTATCATTTGGGGCAAAACATCTGGTCATACGAACCATCAACGTTTACACACAGTGCATGTAAATCCATGGAAAATGAGAGTCGTGATGTCTCTGTTAAGTTTTTCTGAAGTTAAATATTTAATAAAGTTCCTGCAACAGTCATTTCCAGCATAATGCTGCGCTGAGAATGCTGCCCAGAGGCACGGTAATCAGGTACTTTCATGTGCAGTGAGAACTTGCATAAGAAATTAGACGTACAAGCCTTTCTTGCATTATTGTGTGCAGTTTTTTGGCATCAGGTATTTCCATTACTCTTGGGAGGGCCATATTGTCATAAGAGGCCCTCTAGCACAGTTCTGGTTGGGAATCGGACTTAAAATAATATGAAATCTGGAATCACTAAATTTACACCGTATGGTAAAATACATAGCTCTATCTAAATATGCTGTTGATTCAGCTCCAGTTCGTTCAGCAATATGCAGCATAATTTGAAATAATTATTTTCTAACACTTTGAAAAATATAATTGACATAGAAGCATGAAGCATCCAAGCCTTGCAGATAATAATAACAGTAATAACTAAAATACTGAAGAAATGCTTTGTATGTGAATATTATTATACATTAATCTCAGTTTAGTAAACTGTAGGTTTTTTATTTAGCAAACATTCAGATTCTCAAGATCTTTTAAAACATTTATTTGACATTTCCTCTGATAGCAGACTTTAACACATTCTATGCTAGGTTATACTTCCAGTATATCTGATTATTGTATTTTAGAACTTACTGTGCCTTAATACATGTACTTACAGCTACTGTAGATAAACTGTATTCACAAATTCAGGTAAGCTTAGATCCAAATTACCTACCCTTATAACTTGGTTTTGGAAGAGAATGTCACTTAAACGGAGGTAGGTGTTATATTACCAAAAAAAGGCGACTGGTGGTAGATAAAAGCTTCCAATTGTTGCTTCACATTGATGATACTAACCAAAGACATCCTAATGTCAAACAGTGAGCAATGTGGTATCAAATAATATAACTCTAAAGATATTTCTATATGATTTGTCACGTCAACTGCGGTATTTGATGGATGCATTGCAGTTAATGCCCAGATGTGATGAAGACTATAAAAAACTTCATTTTTTTAAGCTACTGGTAAAGCACTTAAGATGACAGGGCTTTCTCACATTTTGCTTGTACACTCCTTGCCCTTAAATATTGTCATGTCAAAATCATACTGAATTTTTCAAATGTTTCCAACAAGATATTTGGTTTTGTTATCCAATTAATATTAATTTGTTACTGTGAAACATCAAATAGGCCAAAGAGATGGAAACAACCAATACTTTTATTTTCAATTAATAAGCATTAGCTTTTTTGTAATTTTGATTTTTTTATGTTATTTTTCACTATCATACCTTGGGAGATAAAGTTAAATGTTGACATTTAGCTATTCTGGTGTCTACTCAAAGCTAATGAAATTGCTAATCAAACCATCTTCTAAATATGCATCATTAATATTTATAATGTGAATGAGTTTAGGAAGGAACTACTGTTTAGAACAATCAGAATACCTCTAATGCACTATCATAACACAAGAAAGAGTAATAGACTTCGTAGTTCAGGGTATTATTTAGGAAGGAAAAAAAAATCTGTTACGCGCACTGAACTTGCTTAGTGTGTTGCTGCCTCCAGTGCAAGGCAATGAATTCAGCAATCAGTGTTGTGGGAAAATACAGTAATTTTGGAACAGGAAGAGGTGCACAGAGCAGCCCCCAAGGAACAGGGGCTTGGGAGGGAGTGCAGGGGATGAGCGAAGCAGCACTGAACTGCTTGTGCAGAGTAAATGTTCCCCTCTACCCGGAGCTGGAGGCTTAACGGCGCCATACTGCCGCGGTTGAAGCCAATGGCCAAACTCCCATTGAACTCATTAGAAGCAGGAAAAAGTCCCTTAATCTTTCTGCATCCTGAGGATATTCCTCATTAAAGGGCCGTATTCCTGGGTTTGTACTCTGGTTTTATTCAGTCTGTACTCACGCAAATGCCTATTAGAGCCACTAAGATCAGACCTCTGTAGGTACATCCAGCTCCTATTTGGGTTAATTTCTGAAGCAGTGGTAACAATTGCTGCAGGTATATCCAAGTGACTTATTTGGTCACATGCATCTTTGCAACTGCATTGCATTCAGTGGGATTTTTTGCAATAAAGACTGCTGGGAGAAATTGCCTCTGGGCTTTTCTGTACAGAAGTGTTTTATTTTAGTCCCTAATTTTTTGTGTTGTCTCATCTAACAGAAAAAGCTAAACAATGGCAATAAAACAATAACCAGCCTTATTTTAAGCCTGTTTCCCATATAACTGTAAATTTTTATCTTAAGACCACTTACTTCCTTGATAATGACTTTCTGGCAATTCATTGTTGTTTGTGTTCATACAAAGTAAGCACAGAGTTACAGACAATAGAGATAGGAAGAAATGCTGAGATGATTTAATCCAGACCTTCTCATCCTTTACCGCATAATTATTTCTTGAATTTCATTTTCTAGATATTATTTTTATTAGAAATATACATAGAAGAGCTTAAAATGTCTATCTTCCATTCAGTCTTTTGCAGTGTTTTTCCATGACCTATCTTTCACTGCCAGACATTTTTTCCTGATGTAAGTCTAAATTATTCTTTTCTTGATTTCATTCTACCATTCCCCACTTTTCATATAGGTGTATCCCTAAACAATTACTATTTTTTTTCTGATATTTAAATGGTACTTTTCAAATATTGTAAAAAATTAGCTTCAGTAAAAATGAAATACAGTGAATAACATGATAATTCTATACATTTTTAAGATAAAAATGTCGTGATCTGCATCAGTCTCTTTTCAGGCAATATTGCCTTGCGAAATCAAAAGTGGTTTTGCTGCTTGCTATTACCTGTAGGCTTATTAGAGCTGAGAATTCACATATGGGTGACCTGGGGATTCGCTTCACTTCTTTTATTAGGTGTAGGCAAGACAACAGTGCTTAATGGAGTACATGTGAATAATGATGCTGGGAAAATGTGGTATTTTACTTGAATATCAACTGTTATATCCTCAAGCATATTCATATTTTTAACATACTCAAAGTGCATCTTTTAGAGGAAAGATGAATGTACAGTATGAATTGGTCACAGGAAGAAGAATGTAAAGTTTGCAAATAATTACTCAAATGTGAAATTACAAAAATACTTTCTCACTGGGATTTTGTTATATAAAGTTCAGCATACACTCAGCATTGCTTTCTACCCTGCAACAAATGCTTTTCCTTAATAAAACTTGACTTTGGCAAGGATCAGTTGACTAATTTGTTCTTCAGCATCCCTGGCTTGAAATCAGAAGAAGACTAATGATGCAGTCAGTAGATACTTCTCAGTTTGTACAGGTTTACCCAAGGCACTGGACATCTGTTTATGAGAGATCATGCTGAGAAAATGCCTACATAGTGTCATCTTTCATCTTAACAAGTAGTGGAAATAACAATTAGCATCCTTGATTTATGGATTTTTTGTCTCAGATTTATGTGTAGTTTGTCAGCTATTATTTTCTTTATTATCCAGAATGGATATTGTTTACTATTAAATATCTTTATTCTTGTGCTTTGAATTTGTATCTTATTCTGACTGGTATGACAGTGTTGTGGTACAGCTAACAAGAAGCATAGAGAGGCCTTGTAAGAGCTAAATGAAAATGGGAAATATTTTCATACACAGGTTTTCTAAAAAAGAATTTGGAAAAAAATCTGTAAAATCTTATGCTTAAAATTGTTTTCTGAAATTGGCTTACAGAATCCTTAGGTCAAACATTTTGTTTTGATTTGGTTTGTACATTTGACATTTCTTTAACAAATGGAGTTGGGAGAGAACTGAGAAAGCAAAACACTGTGGAAAAACACATGCCTGTTGTGAACGTTTTCTTTGTTGGTGCAAAGTAGCTCAATAGGAAATAGGAGCTAGCATTACCATTTTCGTTCAGTTCCTCAGAGTTTCTAAACCAACTTATTGTCTGCAAAATATATCAATAACCATGTCAGTAGTCATCATTATTCTGGAAATGGTGAATAGTTTTGTGTGTATTTATGAGGTTTTCTTTTTTGGGGGGAAGGTATGTTTCAGCCAGTTGATGGCTATTGCATGCTTTCTTCAAAAATCCCTGTGAATAACCACTGCCGGTGGTTTGTCAGAGTGGACACCAGCACACGGTTACTTCTGTTGTTTGAAATAATAGTTTCTTTGGAAACTACAAATTTCTTATGTAAATATTGTTTTAATCAGAAACCAAATTTTTTCTCATAGTTAAACCATAGCTACAATTCGAATTCATTTATGACCACTGATATGAAGAAACACTTATGAGACTGAAGCACCAAAGCAGTAGGTGTAAGGGTAATAGATTACTTTTAAAAAGCCTTCAAAATAAATCTTTATTTCTTCATTTTTATGAGTATTATCCTAACCCTAACTCTAGATTTCTTGTGCTGTCTGTCACTTCTTCATTTTTATTAACTCTTTCTAGGTAAATCTTAGCACTTCATTTAAATGGGTAGTGGGAAAGAAAAGTATATCTACTGTTATTCCCCAAATCTACCCAGCACAGCCATCCTAGATAGACAAAACCCTAGCCATAAAAATTTTACTGGACATTGGAAGGAGAATTGACTTTTTGGAAGGAGAATTGACTTTTCGGTAAAATCTGAAAAGGCATAATTTGTTTTGATGAGCTTTAATAACATGAGCAGAAGTTTGTAGTAGAAAATGCTTCCTATGCAACAGTGTACACTGAAGATTAGAATCTGCAGAAGTGGTTCAGCTTAATGATTTCAACAGAAAACCCACTAAGATACTGTCAGTGCTATATACTAAATTTCAAGACCCAAGATTTATTATTATTGATCTTCAATGTTAGAAAAAAAGAACAACTTTCTATTTTCTCCTAGGTATCGTTGTTTATTACCCTGTGCTGTTCCACAAAAAAGGGAAATGGATAATGCAAACTGAGAAGCCTCGCAGGCTTGCATCTGCGTAATGTGGAAGGGACTTGCAGGATTAGCCCTGTGAATTCACAGGGAAAGTATTTTGGGAGAAAAGCTGGCCACACTGGAATGAAAGGCAAAACACACTGATTCCACTAGGCCAGGATTTCACACTGAATTTTCCAGTCACAAACTACCTTTTTTGTTCAGTGGTCTTTACGTCAGGAGAATGGAGTTACCTTGCAAGAAGAAAAACATTCCTAAGGGTAGTCTGTCTTTGCATCCTACTTTCATGAATACAGGTATTTTATATTTCCTGCAAGAAAACACACTTTGAGCCTTTTTGGCTGATATATAGCATGATTTGCGCATGGTTATGCTGTTTCATTATTTTGAAATGCATGATTTTAAAATACCTAACTCACAGTCATCTGAGCATCTTTTTGGTTTTCTGTTGCTAGGTATTAAAACATGTATTAATTACAGTCTGGTAGATTACAAAAATTATTATACTCCATTATGCAATAATACTGATGATTTCACTGAAAGCAACAGGATGTAACAGAATGTGTTAAAAATATTTTACTGAAAATGACAAGGAGGAGAATAAAATTATTGACTTTATATTCACATAGATAAATGTTTATGATGTATTTACAGGTGAAAAGAAATAGACTATATGTAGTATTTAAATGATCAAGAATTGTTCTTTTTTGGTACTATATATAAACACGCATGTGTACTGTATGTATGTATATACCTCTCTCTGTATCTGTTCTGTGTGTATCTATGTCTGTATTTAGGTGCATGTGTATAATTCTGCACGCCACAAATCCACACTGCTCATGACCCACAGGGTGCGAGCGGATGGAGGGAAAGCTGGGCACGCTACTTTTGAAGTTATGGCCATGAGCGGGGCCAAGCTCAGAGTTTGTCTGAGCTGCACCTTCCCAGTGAGCATCCTCACGTTCCTCCCTCCCCGGTCAAGGGAGGCTGACAACATCTCAGTACCAGTTCATTTATTCAAAAGCCCTCCAGATTCTCATGCTGCTGCAAGCACGTATGTACTCCAGTGCTTGAGAATTATATAAACTCCTACGTCGGTATTTCTTTTTCCTCTTCTCCTTGTGAAATAGCTGCTGTTCACCCTATGGCTTGGCAGGTTAGGTTTTGCCCTGTTGGTGCCTGCTTTGGGGCAGAGGTGTGCATGGCAGCGGTGTGGTGAGCCTGCCTGTGCTTCTTTCCTCTTACATGTAGACCAATGTGAAGTGGCTTCCTTCGGTTTCTAGGGCACCAGTGGGAGCACCATAACAGAACAAAACTCCCAAATCCTGCTTCTCTAGGAGACTGAAGTTACACAGGAAAAAAAAAAGATGAGGTTTTGATTTTTGCTTATGAAATTACCCACAAGGGTCAAGTGGTGTAACATCGAACAGTGTATCCTTTTACTGCAGGTGATGTCATTTCCCTCAGCTCGCTTTCTTCAACAAGAAACATTGTATATATTTCTTGTTTTCCTTAGCAGAGAAAAAGAAGAAAGAAAACAAAATATCTTTAAAAACATCAAGCACAAGCACCTTGTACCTATCATGGAAGTCACATGCCTACTTCCTTCTCACACACAAAGCAACACATACAGAGTGAAAGCGAAGACCTGAATTCTGTGAGTGAACAGGAGAACGTAACAACAGCCTGCAGCCTATAACTCTGTCAGTCCCTACTTTTGTATCTACACGTAAATATTCCAGCAGCTATGTCAACATTAGTTTCCTTTCCCTCCTGAAGAATGCTAACCAAACTGTTCTAAATATGTTAAAACCAAAGACGATGGATTGCAAGTCATATAAGACATGGCACAGCTCAACTGTCTCATTTTTCATGAGTTCATTTTTTGTTCTCATGGCACAGTTTACCTGTTTAACTACAGAACTGTGCTGCACCAAACTAGTTCTTAGGTCTTAGAGTCAGACCCTATTAAATATGTTTTACTTTTCCATAAGTTTAAAATTTCAAACCAGTAACTTTCACCATGAATAATGCAATGCTGGCTGTGCTTGTTTCTCTGTTGTATTTCTGGAAATCTTTCTAAGACACTAGATTTCTAAATGAAGGCTTCAATACCAAAATTAGTAAATATGACTCAATGCATGTAATATATTAACAGTGATCTTATATTCATACATGTGTATTTGCAGAAGCAATAGATGTTGTATACCAAAATAAATAAAATAGATGAAACACTAAGGTATGGATGAAATATAATGTATTAATATTTCAGCACCATAGCATAAAATAATAGAAAAAAATACAAATTCACCAAATGTTTTCTCCTTGTAACTGCATTCCAAGACACAGACTTGTCATGCAATGATAAGTATAGCAAGTGGACTGTTTGCCAGCTTTAGAAAAAAGAGGACCTTATCTCTGAGAAACCAGACAGTACAAAAATCTCACCAGTATCACAAGAAACTTACAGATTTAAATGGTAGATAATCTAGAATTGGGAACTATCTCCAAATTGCGTACAATTCAGTGAAAGGGAGCACAAGATCTTGTTCCAGCAACAATGACTTTGAAAGTCACCCAAAGCTACTCAATGAGGTAGTTGTAGCTTAGAATTGTGAAATGGCTGAAGTGAATTCATTATTCCATATTTGTTTGGGGCTTTTAATTTATTGGTAAATGATGGGTTTTCACTAGGTCTTTTAATTTCTTAGAAAATAAAATAATCTCTGATTGCAAATCATGTTATCAGCTAATTTAATTTCTTAACCACAACTATATAGATTGTATTAACTCCACAGAAATGATTACACCATAAAACAGCAATAATCTTGCTGTACGCAGGTGAAACAGAAGTCAACGGGGCAGCATTCACAAGGAATTGCTCAAGCTCCTGGAATTACCAAGGATTTTAAAGAGAAGAAAATCCAGTGCTCAGTGGCTAAAAATCTCTCTGTTCCTGTGCTGTTCATGTGTTAGAGCCAAATACTCAAAACCTCATACCCACATGTAATTGCCAACAGATATTTTTTTCCCCTGTGTTGCACGTGGGTCTGAGTGTAATGTGGATCTGACTCCTCTCTAACAGTACACTGTAAATCTTTGGCCTTGTCTAGCTAACAGGCTCTTACGGTGTCACCAGGAATATGACCAAAGACAGAATAACTATATTTACCTGTTTTATCCATGTTATCTATTCCTCGCAAATATAAACAAAACTGCACGGGTTTTCCTTATACTGAGTAATTTCTCTGCTGCTCCAAGACTTTCCAGTTCTGCCAGCTCTGGTGTGGGAGTGCTTTATCTTCTCTCAAAATTAGCTCCCATGTTTTAAGGCAATTGCTCTTTACTAACCCTGTACAAATCGTGTCCTGCACCTTAACTGAAGCTACCTATCTCTTAATTTTTACTACCAACTATCCAACTGCCAACCACCTATTCAATGTCATTCAGACATTCAGTCATACAGTGCTGTGCATATAGATATATTAATTTATAGAGTTGTTAAGTATATGTGAGAGTGCTACCTTGGACTACTACTGCTGTCACTGGGATTTGGAAAGATTTAACCTTTCTGAGAGTGATTGGAGAATCAATGGATCATTGATCATCTATGCAAAGTTTTTTTCTATTCTCATTTAACCGCACATTTTTCTTTTTCTTTTATCATCTTTTTAGATCCACTAACCTTTTCCTCACGATATATCTTGTATTCAGACACTGGAGTTTTATAGCCAAGTCCCAGTTTTAGTATAAAAATTTTGCTATTTGCAGAAGCTGTTAAAATGATTTTTTTCAGTGTTCAATTTACGAGATCCCTCAAATCCCCCAAATTTTGGCTGCAGAGGAATGTCACAACCCAAGGGGTTCATGTTTCCTTTCTTTCCTCGTATCTCTGCAGACAGAAGGATTGCATTTTCAGACATGACCATAATGTGTGTAATATTTTCCCACTTCCTTTCCTACAACCCCAGCAATTTTTTTATTGTCTGTTTCACATTTCTTCAATTTGGCCAGCCTCCAGTAAGCTCTGAAATGATCTCCTTATGTTTATATTTTAATCTCCAATCTTGCTTTGCTTTACCTCTTATTTTTGTGCTCTCTCTTTCAGTTAGTACGATGTTCCTACAAGTTAATCTCCTGTTACAGCCCTCTTCAGACTGGCATTATGCTGTAAGGCACCGAACGCTCCCTGGCATTTAAGTTGGAACACGATTGCAATTGACTTAAACTTGCTGACTATAAGTCAATAGCATAGGTACAGCATATACTGCACCAGAGATGCTGACTCTTAGACCGCGTACAAGATCTAACAGTGAGAAGTCAGAAAAATAACTGTATTTACCTTGCCATGAAGAACTTGCAGGAAAGGGCATTTGGGGGTGGATCAATGACACGATAGAGGTTTAGATCTTGCTTGCTAAAGTGATGGCTTTGACTTCCCTGTCCCCCCGTTGACCCCTACAGCAGAGAGGTAATTGATGACAGCCTGTTACCAAGAGTAGGTTATAATACTCCTGTTGTCCATCCACACAGGCAACCTAATTTTCTCCTGTGTCTAGAAACCAGTTCATCTCAAACACCTGCGTTCATGGATTAGTTTCGCATGCGAGCTGTTTGGACGTAGTGTTGTTCAATATTCCGAGCACGTCAATGTCAAGCATAAAGGGTATTATTATTATTACTATTATAGTATTGACTGTACAGTTTTGGCAGTGCAGAAAGATTATCTTAATAGTCCCCATTCTTTAGTTTATTTCTAAGCAATTTCCCAATGATGTTGTAACTCTAAGCCAGATACAAGTTTAGGATATGAACAATATATTAGCTTTTTTCCTATTACTATGCATGACTGAGATCCAGTAATACGTATACATTAGCCAACTGTTTTATGATTTAGTTGGACATTTTTTTCCTCCATTTCTTTTTGGGATGCCAATATACTTACAGTTATTATTACTTTTTAAAATTCTGTTCTATAATTTTGGTTTTTTCTTTTCCATATTTTTTCTATTTAATTCATGCAATGTTGCCATCTTCTTGAAGTTTCTCCTCACAATTACTTTTGCTCTCCTGATCACTCTTACAATACTGTCACATCTCTAGGACTGGCTGAAGTACAGGTCATAAAGAACTTGTTTTGAAAAGAGTTTGTATGTTTGTTTGTGGATAATCTGTCCAAAACTCTCTGAAGGCATTCATTACTTCTAAATGTTTACAAAATAGATCAGCTCAATATATTTCTGCTTACAGGCTGCTTGAATTTCTTAAGACTTTACCAAAGGAAGACATCTTCACTGAAGAAGAATTTTAAAGAACATACGAAGAAAATTAGGGACTGATTTTGCTGAATTTGGACATTTGAGATACTCTAGTTTTAGCATCTCTAAGGTGTCAGTAAAAACCTGCAAAACAAATGCATTCCATATTGTGTCAGCATGACAAGGAAATAAACTAGTTAGTAGTGGCTGACCTGCGCTACCTCCTTCATTTACCAATATACTGTGAAGAATGCTTCGGATATTCCTATGTAAATGTGCACGTGGGCAATGAAAGCAGCTTAAAGACCAGCACATACTGAATAGCTGATAGATAAAGAACAGAATATGTACCAGCAGAAAAACGAATCCATTCGATAAATCTATTATAATCCCAAAATTATGCTTTTTTACTTAAGATCAACATAAATATATTTATGTTACAATATATATTTTACATTACAGCTTTACTGGAGACTTACTGTCTCTTCTATTTGTCTCAGTTTCTCATTGGAATTAGAAGATGCTCTTGTTGCTCCTTTGGCAATACGGTGTTTATATTCCTTAAATAGTAACTGTGAACTTTTTACTCATATAGAGACAGGTAAGAGAGGTCTTATGGTCTTACATAAAATGTATTAAATAACACACTAACTAAACTACCTAATAAACTAACATAACAGAATTAGCAATCGCAGGGCCCTGTGTCTCTGTGCATGCATATTTAGATGTTAGAAAGTTCAAGTAGCAAATATAAATTAAATCCTGGCTTGGAACAGAATATGCATTGGCTCTTTACTATGTATATGTGTATGTGTATGTGTATGTGTATGTGTATGTGTAGGTGTAGGTGTAGGTGTATGTATACGTATATTTTTTTTTCCCCTCCCAAGATTTTGATCTTTTAAGGGGCGTGTGGGGGGAGGGTCCATAGAGAAAGAGAGGCTTTACGTTGAATCACAATGTTTTTAGAGACCTAAACTATATAAACCCCAATCACATGTATAACCCCTTCTAAACATTTCCAGATGCTGTCTGGAAACAGGTAGCTCAGGCTGAACATGATATTTAGGGAAGTACCACAAGTTTAAATTATTTGTACACATGGTAACTCCGAGCCGTATTGCCTTTGACAAATCAGGCCATCCCTGTGCATTTCAAGCATATACACAAGCAAAGGGGACTGAGTGAAATATCCTTCGCTGATGCTTCCATCCAATTCCCCTGAAAGCTGACAGAAATACTGGGCTTAATTCTGGTATCATCTGCACCTTTACAAAAAGCCCAGCAGGTACTTCCCTCAGGTCACTGCCTTGTGCATAACACACAGCGCTTTCTATCCACATGCCCACGCAGCCGAGAAAGCCGAAGCAGAACCAGCCTGCTGAAACGCAACCAGGTGCATTTGCTCTCTCTCTGCCTACTCCCCCAAAAGCCTTCGGAGAAGGATGAATGACAATAAGAAGAACTAACTGAACACGCTAACTAAAAACTTCAGGGACTTATAGGAAACACTGGCTTTGTTATTAATGATAGTGTCAAGAAATCAATGAAGACTGCATGTTTCTCCTGATAATATCCCGGACTACATTCCTCACTGGCAGCTTTCCGTGTTACTTAATACAATTGGCCTGTGCTTGCACATCATGCCAGCAAAAAACAGTGAAACCCTTCAACACTACAAAAGAGCATATTAACATATGCATTATGCTCTGCCATAGACTATAGGGGTTCAAAAAGCAGTATTCATCTTTATGTGGCTGCTTGCCAGCTCCCACATACACATGTCGGCATGCCCCCAGAAAGCAATCCAAGCCTTTTTTTCTTCCCCCCCTTTTTTTTTTTTAATGGACGAATGAGCTGCCAATAAATTGAAGGATGACAAATTCTGCCTTTCTCACTTTCTTCCCATATGCGCTTGCTACTTTAGATGTAAAAAGGAAACAAGAAATAACAAGATGCTTGTCCATTGGCTTTATGTAATTAATCCGGGGAAGTTCCCAGACAATGTAATTGCTACAATGAGAAATTTCAGAATAGGATTACACGTTGACACTGGTTCGTGAGTTCAGCAGTTTGTGATACTATCGCCCACCAACAAACATTTGACATAAATGGCTAGCCTATTAACTCACCCTTGGAGGAAAGTGTCTTATCGTTCCCATCCTGCTTGTCAAGAGGCATTTGCAAGTCTTACAATGCATTTAATGAATTCTCTAGTGCTTGCACATTCAATTTGCATCCTTTCTTTTTAATCTTTAGTGATTTTAGCAGCAATGTCCTGGGAACCATTTTGGTACAAAAACTCTAATAAGGAAAAAAGCAGGGTGACATTTAATTAACAAAATTAATTAGTGCTAAATAGTGAAAGAGCATTCTCTAGCCATTCATGAGACAACAGCTGAGAATGGAGGAATGCTGAGGATGACAGCTGGAAATTGTGCTCAATTAAAAACGGAAACACATTCTGAGAATATGAGAAAAAAATAGTTTCTACACTAAAATTTGTCATGATTTTAAACTTCTGTGATCCCAATATCATAATGCTGATTTTCAACTTTTTTTGAGGTGCCACCCTGACAGTTTTCCACTGGAGATATGACAGCCTATATGGAGAATTTAAGATAGCTAATAATAACCTTGCTTTTCTTTTGTGGCCCTTTCAAAAGTATCTGCAGGGGCCTCCCCTCCCCCAAGGATTTTGTGGAACAGAGCTTGATAGTCTAATCATGTAATTGAATATGAAGCTTAATGAAAGTAAGAGCTGAAAAGAATCAGTTACATCCACCATTCCCACTAATCAGATATTGTATAGTTCTTGGACCACTTTAGTTTTATGAACCAAGTGAAAATATGTTCTTAAATGGTAAAAACGCAGCAAGTGTGCTTTATGGTAGAGATTTTTTTTTTATCATTATTTTTAACTCACTTCTGTTTACTGGTCTTAACTCTCTAGGACATAAAATCAGAGAATAAATCCCACAGTTTAATCCCAGCCTATGATTATTTTTTTTTATTTCTTCTGTCTCTGATGTTTAGTACTAAACAATCTAAAGTCACCATATTGTAAATGAAGATAAAACTGCGGTCAAACAGTGACTTGTCTGTAGGAAGTCGTGATAAATGATGCTAACCTATATCCTCAGCTCTTCAAAGACAAAGGGCTACAAAGCAGTAGATGTAGTCTCTACTCACACCAAATTGTTTGTTCAGGTATTCTAGAACCTAGGCAAGGCAGGTTACCCAATTGTCCTTGAGCATTCTTGTAATCTTATCTCTTCAAGATGGACTCTCATTTTCTCAGTAGGCTTTTCTCCTTTACAGGAGGAAATACCCTGCCTGGCTGCGTCCGTATCACTCTGAAAGAGAGGTCTCCCGAGCCACTGCCCCGGTAAGATACAGCTGCACGCCAGCCTGTACATAGGTCTGTTCCAAAAGACTGACGTATTCCTAATGACCTACTAATGACTCCGTAACTTAAACCCCAATGTTTGTCAGTTTGTTTCGATTTCTGTTCACTAAAGTCCATGGCAACATTGAGCTCCTTTTAATTAAAACATGCCTGGATCCAAAATCGGTGTGCAAGTTCTCTTTCTTTAGCTTTGCCTTTTTTTCTACAGTCACAATAGATAATTTTTTTTTTTAAAAGTAATCTAATTAATTCCAATTTTCTGAAGCTGTGTTCTATAAAAGGTCTTTTTAAAAAATATTGATTTCAGTTGAAGGCAAGGTTGAAGCCTAAAAGAATATTGAAGATATTCGCTATAGGAAGGACACACAGTAGATTGTCTAAACAAAAATCCAGTCTCTAAGTAGTATGCACACGTATATACAGAAGGATTAGTGAATTTATAAAACAAGGAAGAAACACAGTGAGCTTCGGAGTTGGGGATTTTAGATAGCCACATGAAATACATACGCAATATTCCCTAGTGTGAGCTCTCACATGTTGCTGACATGTGCCTTCCACAAGACAAGTATAGAATCAGTTATGGAGTACTCAAGTAAATGGAGAGTAACATTCAAAAAGGAAAATATACGTAGTTTATGATCCAGCTGCCATAGAAAACATATTGTCTGGAGTAAAAGAAAGGTAATCTGAAGACTCAGAGCCAGACAGTTTAAATCATATCATGCTTGTTGCCTTAAAATTTAATCCAGCGATTTTTTCTTTTTTTTTTTTTTTTTCTTTAATGCAGGAGATCGAAGTATCTTCAGGACTTACATCTATTTGATGACTAAAATGTTGCACTTGACCTTGCACGCATTTATGAACCTGTGAAACTGCATATTTTTAGTGCAGTTAAATACACGGAATTAACAATAATCTTACTGTTTGCAGGATCGGCTCTATATCTACACTTGGATACTTATGTAGATAGAGGCTCCTATAACTTTCATTGTCTTCAGCGGGAATTATTCCAAACTGTGAAAATATTGGCCCATCTTAAATCATTTTAAAAGCCAATAAAATGATATTGCACAAGTAGATATGCTTTATATTTATACTGTTTTTACAATTCTGAGTTGTTCAAATCCTTGAAGTGGACATAAAGTCAAAATCTAATTATTACTGAAATCAGCGAGGGTCTTGCCACTGCCCTCAGGATTGGGGCACAAAACTCAGAAGTCAGGAACAACTCTTCTGATTTGTCTACAGATCAATAACCTATTTTAATGTTATTAGTACACTACTTGGATTCCTGCACAGATACTCTCACTTTCCAAATACATTCTGTTCTGATACCGAGGAATAATGCAAAAGCATTTTTCCAGCTTAAAGAAAATAATGTTAGTAGATAACTCGTTAGTAGATACCTTGTTAGTACCTGTGTTGTTAGTAGATACAACACTTTTTGAATCACAGTGTTGTTCTTACACTTTCTCTTATGAACTTTTTTCAAAAACTAGAAGTGAATTTTTCTTAGTAAATGCATTTATTATTAAATGCACACTGGAAGTTTCATTAATGAATATGTGAGAAATTTTAATAATGTATTTTCCCTACCTCTTTTATCCTGAAAGAAATGTTTCCTAATTAGTTAAGTGAGACACCGTACATTCTCACAAGTGCTATCAAAATAATTTAAGATTTATTGTGTTTTCAAAGACACAACAGTACTGTTTTGAGAACAAAACCCCACAACCTGTGTAGTTTTTCATAAAGCCAAACATTAGGATGTCCAGATACGGGGAGCTGAAGAGTCCGTGTGCACACTGGGACCTGTGTTAAGGCCATTCTAATGACTGCCACAAGCACTGTGCTACAGAGACGCATCTGTCCACCTTCTAGCAGTGGCTTATGAGTACAACTCATGAGCTCCTTACTTATGGGCACCTGAAAGCCCACAGGGAATGGGAGATTCCCGCTGGGAATGTGGCAGCAATAATGTAGTAACAAAATACCCATTCATTGGATTATAGACCTCGTTTCTACATGTTTAAGGCTGATGAGGAAGTTTGCGATCAAACAGTATATGAACATGTTCTTAATTAGTTTGTGAAAAATCCTAGGAATGATACTACACATGAACAATGGGTACAAAGGTATTTGTGCTTTAAATTTATAAATAGCAGCAAATTTTCCACATAATAAACTAATCTCATAAAAATTATAGAAATATCCTGTCCCAGATTAAGACCAAAAATCTAAACTCTTAATGAAATGTATTTTGACTGAGAAATAATGAAATTTAAAGTTACCAAAATCATATATGCAACCTGCAGTCTTTGCCTGCCAGATGGTAAACCACTGTCCTGGCAACTGCTGATTAAAAGTGATGTATAACTATATCTCTCTATATTTTTTATATATATATATTTTTATTTATTTTTATATATATATAAAAATATATAAATTTTTAATGTATTACCTAAATACAAAAGTATATAATATATAATTATATACTTTTATATATTTATAATTTTACACATATTTAAGTATATATATATAAAATTATATAATACGTATTATGTAATTCAGCTTGGTTTCTCTGCTGCTACCAAAAACCTGAGATGGAAAAATGTGACTATGTTTCTATTAGTCTGACCAGAAGAGTATGGTCAGTTTTTATTTCTACTGCTCATTGATGGCCAGCAAGGAAACTAAGAAAAATAACTTATTGGCTTTCACCTCCTAAGGTTTCTCATGCTGGTTGTTGTCTAACAGGCATTAATGAAGTCAAGGAGCTGAAAGAAGCCCTGGATTTTGAGCGTCTTGGCTCGTGGGCCCAACAGGAACCTGGAAATCCTCAGACATCTGCCTCAGCAGCCTATTTCTTGGCTTAGCAGACTGTTGAGAGCTCTGGAAAACAATCTGATCGATTTTTGTGAAAATCCTCCTCACAGCCCACCACAACATTTTGAAATTAAACTGAGTCTCTGCAATAGTGAGAGTTTCACAGATAGGCAAATTCCTGACCAGACCTAGAATATACAGAATATACCCCATAACAAGACTGGTTGACTCTAATAGTGACTTTTAAAAATATATTCATTAAAATGTTCTATTTATATCATATTGTTTAAAATATTATTTAAATAAATCATTGTAAAATTGCTGAAATTTCAGAACTGCGTTTCCATTAAATACTGACTGAAGCCTATTTCCTTTTGTCCAAACTTACAGTCTATGAGCGGAGCAATGACTTTGATCATTATGAATCCAATTCAATCAAACCCATTTCCCACAATAAATAATTCAGAATCAATGAGGTAACATGAGGTCTTGCGTTTGTTTGCTTTGTTTTTTAAGCATATGAACATATTAACATTTTTTTATTTAAATATATATTAATTTATTTTATATTTTATTAACATTTAACTGTCTTAAAACATTTTAAACATAAGAAACAGACTTGTGTGATTGTGGGATTCCCTCTGTGAGTGTAAGATCCTGACATGTATCCAGTCTGGCACTTAATGGTAATAATGACTTGGTGTCTGTTGCTGGAAAGAAAACTGCAATGGGACTTACACCCTAATGTGCCTTTTCTTCCTCTCTACAGTAACCGAAATGCTTTAANNCTACAGTAACCGAAATGCTTTAAATTCTGACTCCAGCTGATTGCTTTTTTAATGAATCCTAAGTCAGCTATCCCTAATTCTGAGTTTTTTAGAGCTGGCAGTATTAACCTGATTCTTCTGAATTACCAATCAGTAAGTAACTGAACACCCATTTAGAAACTGTGTCTCTCGGCACCCATCAAAGGGTTCAAAATTGCTTTGATGGTGTCACCTCTGTAGCCCACACCTTATCAGACAGGTTTTCAGTGGGCATATAGTCTGCCACCAAAAAGTATTAGCCCACTGCTACTTTCTTAACCAGTTAATTACACTGGCTTAAGGCTACCTCTGTGTTTTTTTGTCAAAGCTAAATTTAGCAAAATTTGGGATGTGAATGTATTTTACTTTTGTTCTGTTTATCTGACTAACTCTGACTGCTCCCTTAGAGACTTATCTGAGAAGCTTTCCATCCTTCTCTTTGCCTTTGATCAAAGGCTGTCAGAATTTGCTTCATTTACATTTCAGACCCACTGATTAAAACCATGTCCTTTGGGTTATGAAGTATCGTTGGATGACAGAACTAAGACAAACTGTTCTAACTTCCTCATTGCATTGTATTACCTCAAGATTTTTATCACCCCACTATTATGCCTTTCCTATATCTGCATGCCTGTTTGGGAAAGGAGCATTCTTGCTGCAGAAGTGCTGATAATCTCTGGGGTTTAGGACAATCGATGGCTCTTGGTCCTAGGGATATCACCACTGTTAAAAGTATTTTTAGTGTAAAGATAACCTGCTGACTGCTGGGAGCATAACACTTTTTCAAATGCTCTTCTACGTGTACAGTAACACCTCTTTTTGTGGAAGCCTATGAAGAGCATGCAACACCTACAGCAGTTTTAATTTAGAAGGGATCAGCTCTTTGCAACTGATAGATACAAAGCCATTCAGTCAGAACGAAATCAGTAAAGACAATACTTCTTTGGTTGGCCCCACTGGGCGTTCTTTGTTTTATGTTGTTAGCAATGAGCAAGGTTCACCACATGACATTTCATCAACTAAATCTGTGTCCCTTGATAACCTCTTAAAATCCTGGGCTTTCAACAGAATTCCCTTTCCCTGAGAAGAGTTCAGTTAAGCTTTTATTAAACTTGTATGATGTCACAGACCACTGACAGAATAAACATCCAAAGCCTGATTTGGCATTGTTCTTTCCCTTCCTCCATCTTCTGGAGCAAGTGTTTTCCACTAAGAGCCTTACACTTTCCCTGCCTTTGACAACTGATATCTTGGTATAATAAGCACAAAGATGGGAAAAATACATAAGTACAGTCTCTTCTACAGCACTGGCAGATCAATTGGACTGGCAAGTGTTTGACTAGCATTTAAATGGAATTGCTAAAAAAAAAAGAGCTTTTGCTCCCATTAGCTCCAGTGCTATGCATTATAGCTGGGCTTTTAAGACTTACTTTTTCAGAGGTCACTTAGGCACTTGATTCCTTTGTTTTCCTTCTGCCTCTGCATCAAGTTTAAGGTTATTGTAGTCAGACAAATTACCCACTTCTTTTTTGCCTATTGTAAAAATCTTATCAAGGATAAAAATTTACTAACAGGAATGAGACTCAAATCTCCCCGACACCATTATATTCTACATTTTCCTGGCTTTTTGGGGGGGAATTGTATCCCTTCACGATTTTTAGTATCTTCTTGATAGTAGTTATTCTTGATAGTCATGATGAAATTTTAAATTGGTTTACTTTAGGCATGGAGAGTGAATATTGAAACTGTCTTTTGCGTTAAGAAAATAATAATCTTTTCACTCACATGTCAGGAGACAGGGTGACTGGTTGTCAGATTTCTGTTGGTTTTTCAAGATTTTTAAATGCTTTCACCTGCTAATCAATGTTTATAAAAGTCGTTAGGGTTCTCCATACTGTACACTGCAGGTGCAGATATCAGGAACTGAGTACGAGTTTTGAGTTTGCTTTTCTTGCTACTTACATAAAAAAGAAAACATTTTTACTACCTTTTTTTTTTTGGAAGAGTTCTCTACTTAGGAGCCATTTGAGGAGTACTAGAGTTTCTTCTTTATTTGGGATTTGTGTGTTTCTAGATTAGATACAAAGTAACTATGTAAGTAAATATATAATAATTATAATAACAATGGATAAACCATAATAATATGGTAATATTTTCATAATGATTAAAGAATTTACAAGCAAAACAAAGATATATATATTGATATTACACCATGTTGCTAAAGTGTGTCTGTAACAGGGTTTGCAGAATTATATACCTAACTAGTTACACCATTAGCATCATCTTGTACTTAAAAGGACAGGGGGGTTGCTAACAATGAATGCAAATGAGGAACATAAAGAATTATATAAATTTTGCACTGCAGGCTCTAAACAGATTAGTCTCCTTAAATTTATTGAGCAGTAAAGAAGAATGCACTATTCTTGAATGGAATCTAGCCACATGATATTAAAAATATGCACATATGTGCCATAAGTTTATGGCGAAAATCACTGTTCAATTCAACTTTAAAAGATGAGGAAAGGTTCTCTCCCAATTTCAGAGGCAAAGACTGTAGTTCTTTTGGGGGATTACCATATGTACCCTTTGGGCTCTAAAAAGCTAAGGGCCCTTTTATTTGAGGAGATATTTTGTAATTCTTGCTCCTTTCATTTCACTCTATTATCTGGAGTATTTCACTCTAATGCACGGATATATTTACTTTATTCTGGTAACTAGAAGGTGTGGGAAAAGAGGGCTGTCCACAAAATCGTAAGTACACGTGTATGAATACTATTGATAGCAGCTCATTCTTTCTTCACATGGAAGGGAATTATGGGAAAAAATATCCAAGAATAAGATATAACTGCAGTTCACAAAATGGATAAAACCTCATTTAACTGATACTAAGAACAGTTTAACTAGCAATACATGCTGTCATAGAACTTTACCAGACTACAACACTTAAAAGTGGCACCCAAATGCATGGAGGGTGCAGAGGGTCCTGTCAGGAATGGTTCTGATTTGGTGAGAAAGCCTCACTGCATGCTTTTTTCTTTTGAATGGGTCAGGTGTATGCATCAAGTATAAGCAGCATGATACATGGATACATTATTTTGATCATAGACAGCTATTATTAATTTTTTCCATTATTTAAATCGAAGTTAATTAGGAAAATGATCAATGCAGTATGTTCACAGTATAGAGCAGTAAACAGAAGTTTACTATAATACAGGGGTGAAAATATATATTCACTCTAATTTATAGGTTAAGCCATTAAATGCGTGAAATAAGTATTTACCCAATATAAACTTCCATTCTGTCTCAGTGTATACAAATATAAAGTAAAAGGATGTCACTACTGGAACACAGCCAGCTAATTTCATTCAGCACAGTCTCACAGTTCCATTGACCAATCAAATCTAAAATGATGCTTAATAGCCAACAATGCACAGTGCCATTAACATGTGAAAATTATGTTTCTCAGTTCCGCTTCAAACCATTTTTCATTTTTCTTGCTATCATATTGAAAAGGAATTTAGTTAAAATGAAATCCTTGGAAACAAAAAATGCTCTCAGACTCATCAGTTGAAAAGGGTGGGGTCCCATATGACTGACTAAAGAAACTGTGTCTTTTGCCTACTTCACCCATCCTGAGAATAAAATCTTATTGTTTTTAAATGTTAAAGGTTTTGTTTGCTTTAAAATAGCTGCTTTAAGCAGGCGATGTGTGTCAGTTCAAGAAGCAGTAAGTGAACCAAAAAACCTGGGCAGTGCAGGCATTCAAGAACACGAGTAATAAACTCCAAACACATAACCTCTGCCAAACAGAAGGAAAGGTTTCTTACACATATTTTCCCATTTTTTTTGTTTCTATTGTTCAGAAAATTATCCACTTCTTTTTAATATTGTAATTAAAAATGTAATTTCTTTTCGATCGTTAAACTGTGGTGCTTCCGAGACTTCCAAGTGCCAATATTATAATTTTCTCCTAGTAAGCCATAACCTACCATATACAGCAGAGATACTTCAAGGAAAGTACAACATTCATGTTATACTGCCACTCTAGGCTCTGTTCCCTCCATTTCAGGGATCAAAGTAGAAGTTGTATGCACTCATGCATCCTAGGTGAGCAGACGAAACTCCTTTTGGGTGAAAGCGATGCTGTATGCTACTGATACTGATGAGAAGGACAGGATGAGAAGGACTTGGACAGGCTGGAGAGTTGGGCGGAGAGGAATCTTATGAAATTCAATAAGGGCAAGTGTAGGGTGCTGCACCTGGGGAGGAATAACCCCCTGCACCAGTACAGGTTGGGGGCTGACCTGCTGGAGAGCAGCTCAGTGGAAAGAGACCTGGGAGTCCTGGTGGACAACAGGATGACCATGAGCCAGCAATGTGCCCTTGTGGCCAACAAGGCCAATGGCATCCTGGGGTGCATCAAGAAGAGTGTGGCCAGCAGGTCGACGGAGGTCATCCTCCCCCTCTACTCTGCCTTGGTGAGGCCACACCTCGAGTACTGTGTCCAGTTCTGGGCTCCCCAGCTCAAGGAGGACAGGGAACTGCTGGAGAGGGTGCAGCATAGGGCTACCAAGATGATTAGGGGACTGGAACACCTCTCTTATGAGGAAAGGCTGAGGGAATTGGGTCTGTTTAGTCTGGAAAAGAGACGGCTGAGGGGTGACCTTATTAATGCTTACAAATACTTAAAGGGTGGGTGTCAGGAGGATGGGGCCAGGCTCTTTTCAATGGTGCCCGGCAACAGGACAAGAGGTAATGGGTACAAACTTGAACATAGGAAGTTCCATCTAAACTTGTGGAGGAACTTCTTTACTTTGAGGGTGGCAGAGCACTGGAACAGGCTGCCCAGAGAGGTGGTGGAGTCTCCATCTCTGGAGACATTCAAAACCTGCCTGGACGTGTTCCTGTGCAACCTGCTCTAAGGTGACCCTGCTCTGGCAGGTGGGTTGGACTAGATGATCTCCAGAGGTCCCTTCCAACCCTATGATTCTATGATTCTATGAAAGGCTAAGACTGGCTGTTTTGTGAGTACCAACATGTGCAGAAATAAAAAGTGTTTCTCCTTCTGATGAGGTCTCCCCGGTAATAGCTGAACAAATTCTTTTCCTCATCAAATGGAGCTAGTGGAGAACCAGGTGCTCCTATACATGCAGTTTTATGATGGCAAAGGATTAGTTCTCAGTAACAAGTAACACGTAGCAGGCTGGTGACCTAAAGTTTTGGGAATAAGGACAGACACTTGGAGAATCTATTGACCTGCATCTGTCATCTACTTACTGGGCTTAGTTCCTGGTTAAGCTGATGTCTTTTGCATCCCCAACTATAAATCACATGGCAAGAGTCTTGTACCCATGCATGGAACATGATGTATGCCTCAGAAACTACATGGGAAAACAAAGTTGTGGCTTGCAAACCTGTCATCGTTTCATGTGTTGTTGGAAGGAAACAAATGACTTCTCTTGGGGTTTCCTTAATTTTTAATGGTAACTTCAGAAAATTATTTTTAATAGCAACATATGGAAAACTAGGCCATCTTTTATTCTGCAAAAAATATAGCCATGTACCTCAAGTGCAAATATGCTTGGTTACATGATTTATTTCCTAGTAATATAATTGTGCTTTAATGATGAAGGGATGTGTCCAAATAACTATACTCTCTGATGTACAAACATAAATTTTAAAAATAAGATTCTAACCACAACCAGGTAACAATAAGAAGCTTTAAAAACTAAGAGCAAATAAAAATAAACCAGTGAATGTAGATTCGAGAACCAGAAAGAATCATATTTGCCTGTGCTTATGTTATAGACTACTTTTCCTCATAATGTTTAAAAAACAATTGCCATTAAATCACTCAGTTACAGAATTTTCTCATATTTTCATTTCATTTGTTAATGCCCACTATTAGACTGGATGCTCGGCTTTTCCTTTCTGCAAGAAGGAATCTGGAACATTGCCTCAGCTCTCAGCAAAGTTTGCTCCAAGAACAAAGCAAAGTGGAGGACTGTTTTGTTTGTTTGCAGGTTTTTGTTTATAGTGATTTTTGTTTGTGAGGATAGCTTGAATTGAAATCAAAGGAAATTTGGAAAGAATTAGTTTGTTCACTCCTGAAAGGAAAAATGAAGACAAGGGAGTACTAGTCACACACATAAAAGGTTACTCTAGCAAAGCTGGTAATAAATTGCCTTCTATATCCATTGGAGAATAAGGTGAAAGTGATGTGCATAAAATGCAGCAATGGAGGTTTAAGCTAGATGTTATGAGAAACTTATCATTGAGAGGATAAAGAAGGAATTAAGTTGGCTAAGAAAGTGGAGGAATCCAGATTTTCAAGGGTTGGTTAGACTAGCATCTGCCAGGAATTTTTCAGCTATAACTGCTTCTGTCCTGAGGCAAACAAATGCACCAGAAGACAAGATAAGGTCCTTTTCAGCCTTATTCTCACTTTTACAGTCTTCCTGAGATGAAAATATTTTTATTTTAAAATTTGTAAGGTTCAATGTGTCAGGAAAAATATGAAATAAAATAGTCTAATTTTTTGAAATAGATTTCAAATTAATCAGTTACAGAACCACATAAAAGAACCCTAATCAAGGTTTCACTAAGCATTTTTGGTGTGGATGAACCCACATTTTTCACACAAATAGTTTTGCTCAAGCTAGATCTGAAACCAAGTTAACTGCTCATTAATTCTTCCCCAGACAGTTTCTAAAATCCGTATGACAAGTTTCCTTGGTAACAGCAGCCAGCATAATATTCCGCGACACCTAGCCATTAAACCGCACAAAAGCACAAATCCTGAACCTCTGTGTCCATCTAGGAGGGTAAGGGGAGGCTACAGGCAAACATACTCCCCCGCATGTACATGATCCTGCACCAAGCAGACGTCAAATGCAGCTGATGTGGACATTGACTGCATCCTATGACACACTGGATACGTGGATAGCAGTTACAGGTTCACCTAATATTTGCCACCACCTTTTCTCCCTGCATAGCTCCTGCTACAAGCCTGACAGAAGCTGTGAGAGTTGGAACTCCAGGCAAACATAGCTGCAACTTCTGAAGTAAACTGTTTGCCCCAACTGGCAAAGCTTTTGCTGCCCTCCAAACACTTGATCCAGCCAATATTTACCAGCAAAAATAAAAATGCTTTAATTTTTTATTTTTACACTTGATAATCTCATCATTGTTATTTTTGATTAAGGATCAGCTCAAAGATTTCAGTCATTATCAGCTGCATTGTGCTGAATGCTGTGCAATAGGTATCTGAGAAAACAGATAATCTAATTCTACTAACTCCAATCCCAGATCTGGTTTACTTCAGTCACTTACAATGAGAACTGACTGATTTGTAACTCAACTAAGCCATAGTAACAGCATTCATGACCTGATAGTAGAGACAACACCTGGAAGAAGATGGAAATCTCTTTCCTGAAAGTGAGTATCTAACACACCAGTAATTTGAGGATGAGTATGCTGAACCAGCAAACCCCCACGGCGGAAGACGGCTCTTAGGTGATGGGCAAGGGCAATGTCCTCATCAGTTTTAGGTAAGAACACTTTGGGTGATCACCCACAGCTGATACAAAGGACGCTGAAGTTTTCTCAACAACAAGGGAGCAAGACGGCAGTCTTCATTATTGATAAACAGCTACATCAGCTGAGAGAATCAACTGGCTGTGTAACTGTTTGTCCCTGAGTTAATCAAAGGAATGCAAATATATGTCTTCCTGAGTTAGCCAGACCAGTATGGGGAAGTATACATGGCTCAGCCCAGCATAAGAGTATGAAAACTGAACAAGGAACAAATTATTATATTTTGTATTATACATTAAACCCTCCACGTGAGTAATATCTAAAAGAACATGGTCAGAGGGCATTGGACTCAGAATAAGAAAGGTGACTTTACCATGAAAGCATGGTAACCTGAATAAATACATTCAGTCTGTTTTTCCAGCCCTACTTTTGGAGCTGTGGAAGCATTCAAGATCAGATATCAACTCCTCTACCATACAGTTAAAAAAGGTCATGTTAAATGTTGTGTAAAGCTAGAGTTTTGCCAGTTTTTCTACAGCACTGTCAATTCTCAGATAAATCCGCTTCTCCAAGACTCTCTTTTAATAAAGCAGAACATCCTGGGATGTGAAGAGTGGTGTCTCCTTGGTTTGATTCTTTCTACTCCGCTGATTTCAACAGCAATATGCATGTCATTCCAACGCTGAAGCAGTATGCTTGGCAATGAAGTTAAGAAAGATTAAAAGGAATCTTCCTGATCTCCAATTATGTATATTTAAATATACATTTGACACAGTGTATTAACTGGCAAAAACCTGGAGTTGTCAACAGCTGAAAAACCTGATCATCAAAACCAAGCACTCCCCGTTTCTTTTATTCATTTTCCATGGACACAATCAGACTTCAAAGAGCAAATATGAACTGATGCTGGATTTTATCTTTTTTCTCTGATTCTTTTCTCAGATACAGTTTCTTTTATATTCAAGATTGCACAATGAATAGAAATTTTTACTCATTACTGTCTTGGTTGCTGTGGCCCATATTACTCTTTATCTTTAAAATTATGTTACCTTCTTTTCAATGCTGTTCCTAACCATGGAGACAGAATATGTCAAACTGATTTATGCCTAGACACTTACCTCAAGAGTGAGTTATTTTCCCAAGCATTTATGCCTGAATAACATGTAATCTTTTAAAATGTGGAAGCGAAAATGAAATTAATTTGATTGACATTTTTTTAGGGTGTAAGTAATATAAGTTTCATGTTCACATATACACCCTAAATATGTAATCCTTCACTGATTTCCTCGAAGATGAGAGGGTACCAAAGAAATGCAATAGCCCGATATTTTTTTGAACATATGCTGATCGCATCTCAGTAAATTTCATCGGTTATTCAAACTAATAATTCATTCAAACTCTGCTAACACAGAAATAAACATTACTCAAAGTACAGCAGTAATCCTGTACAAAAATGGGTTTACTCACTGTGCTTAATTGACATGAGATACATGGTGAGGAATTATTGATCAGAAATCAAAACAATCTTAGGAGAGAAGAATTAAGAAAGACTAGAAACAGAACATGTTCCCTGAAAAGGGAAATTAGGAGCAGACGTAGGGAAAGAAAGTGACCTTTGCCTGAAAATGCCTTTCTCATCACACCTCTGGGGGGTGCTAGGGTTGAAAGGCAAGGAAGGATCATTGTGCTCTTGAGAAAACACGGGAAAAAAACACACCTCAGCTTCCTTGGTGAGCAGGAGGGGGTGGTTGGCTCCAACAAGATACCAGACTTCGCTCTCTCTACTTTCCCTGGAGCATACCAACTCTTTAGTCACAAAGATCGGCCCTCTTGCCCTTGCTTTGCGTGTTCAAGCTTCACCTGTGGCTATCCAGAAAATGACAGAATGCCAGGATATTCCACAATGTTTATTGGACTAGCCTTGTCAAGCTTACGGAATCAAGACATGAAAGGAAGCTTAGCACAAATGCCAACCCTGGCGCAAGCGATACTTTTGGGTACTGCCTATCAGCTTCATTACTAACCTAGCATTTTGCTTTGTTGCAAAATGTCTTTAAGCTATGACTCTCACCAGTAATTCCTATGAAAAGGGTTTTTGAGATGATGGTGAGTGGGCAAGAGACTTGGGAAAGGTGATGGTGGCTGTCAGAGCTGACAAGACAAAGAGGGTCTGCACTAATGTTTGCAGGTGTGGAAAAGAGGTACTTCTATTTAAACAATCAATTATGGTGGCCTTTTTGATGCCTTCAAAATTAATGAACTTGTACTGCAGCTGGCAGGAGACAACTCCACACATATCTGAAAATGGCAGATGTGCAGTTTTCAGAAGAAACAATGTCCTTGACATTCAATTATTCTTAAGTTGTTCAAACTGTGAGAAGGCCTAGAAGGAATGAAGACAAAACTCACGTAGATGACAAAACTGTCTAAAATTTTTTTCTCATTGTGAAGAATCAAGAAGTGGGCACATGGCAACTGTCTAACCATGTATTTTTTTGCATCAACAGCAAAATGGCATTAACTCGGTTAGATCTTAAGCAAAGATTGACCTCCTATAGTGTTAGGGAGATCTTAGGCAAGAAGTGGAATTTATTGTCTGCTTCTGCTCATCTCATCATAAGGGTCCTGGGGAAGTGTACGAATGCTAGAAAATTTCTCCCTTTTTGGTTACACATACATTGGCTAATATCTGGATTTGGTTTTGACAAACATTTAAACAGGTAGGTAACAAGTTCAATAGGTAGATCAAGCACAGACTAAATTCTGTGGTAACCATTTTATGAAAGCAGCTTAATATATGATCTTCAATACTTACTGATGGGAAGTATGCAACGACTGGATGGGCAAAACAAACCAGACAGTATATTTGTATAACTGTAAGAATCACGACTCATGGGGATAAAGAAGGATCAGAAAGCACTGATCAGAACCAGCACCACTTTGATTTGAAAAACTTATGAAAGTGTGTGAAAGGGAACCCTTGAGCCAGCTGGGGGGATTAGGAAGTACAAAGCAGCACCGTTCAGCATGGAAGCGAGTTGCTGTTTTTCCAATGTTTCCTGTCAGAGCTTTTCGGGAGAGATGAAATGGTGTGTCCAACATGGAATGATAGCATTAGGTAAGGAACCACAAAGAATAAATTGGAAAGAGACTGATGGGAGTTTGTGGCACTGTAAGCAAGCCAGCTTCAGTACTATGTCCAACACAGATAAAAATAGTAAATAAGAAATGAAACATAAGATTTTAACTGATAGACCTTACCCTTAGGAAGAGAACAAGAGGTTTTCTAGACTAATGTTTCTTTGCCACCTCTACCTTTAACCCTCTGCAGAGAGAAGGACTAAAGAAGATCTAAGTTCTTGGATACATTAATGGAATTATGGGGTCTGTACAAGTTAATAATTATGTTAGGGGAGATTTATAATTTCATCTATGTAACCTCTTATCGATTTAATATTTATGTGAAACAGGTAGGTATGTGATTCCATTATTCTGCCTTTATAAAACTGCTACTTACTGTTTAAGCTACATTTTGCTGTTGCTTAGGCTTATCTTTGTGTCTTGAAAAAATATGGGTGGACAGACAACAGGGAGACTGGTAACACAGGCATGATTTTTTATGAATCTGAATGTGCTAAGTTTGATGATCTCTACACTTTCATCATTAGTAACTGTGTTTTCTAGAGCTCAATTACATTCCCAGCTATGCTGTGATGGTAACCATGTGACAACACACCTTTTCGTACCATTTGTCCCCATCTGGTAATCCATTTGCTCTGGAACTTCCTAGAATCCCAAAGCTCAAGTATCTTTCAGGTGGATTCTTCCTGCCTTCTGGCTGGCACTGCCACTATTACTCTTTATATTAAAGTACATTGAGTAGACAGAAGTTCTGACCTGCTATTTTCTCCTTTTGTAGCTTATATTTGCTGTCTCCCTCATTTACTCTGGCCAATACAATAGCAATGCACTTCACCATTGAATTTCCACCATGTTTAAACCATCTCCTTCTTCCCCAGTGAAGAACCTTCTAGATAAAAATGTCTCCTTCAAATTAAAGTTTCTTGATTCTCATTTTTCTTTGGGCACAAATAAGCAATATCTGAAGTAAATATTTATTTTTATTGAGACCAGAAAAAACTTCAAAAAAATCTCTTTTGTGGGATACTCTCTCAGTTTGTATATAGGTAGAGGGAGACTATAGACAATTTTGTACTGAGTAAGTGACTACAGGCACAGTAGTTAATGATTGATATTTCTACTTATTACAGATATACCGGATGACTATTACCCTTCCTTTCACTCTGTTATTAATGGCCTTATTAGGAATGCAAATCAATGTCCACTATGTAAAATGGAAAACACGAAAATCAATGCATGTCCTGTTGTGTATGGTTTAGACTCAGATTTTTTTCAAAGTGTCAGAAGTTCAAACCAAACCTTGAATATTCAATTAACTTTAGATGTTTGATTTACTTTTAATTTATGGTTCTTCTGTAGATTTTTTTATATTACCTTTTAATATATTGTTTTAAAAATACAGACCAGAAAAAAAGAGTAGTTTTGTAAAATAGGCTCATAAATACTATTTATATATACAAAGTAAACCATCCAAAAGTAAAGCCAAAGCAAATTAAGGATTAGGTTGGAAAAAAACATTATGATGCTGTTTTTCGATTTATTATTTCAGTAAAAAAAAAAAAAAAAGAGTTATAAAGTCCACATCCAAAATTCTAAAGCTACTTTGTTTTCCCCATTTATACATCGGGATCAAAGTCACTGTTCTGTCCAGTGACATGCTTTCAGTCACTGAATAACTATGCTTTTATTTCTCACATATGGTTCTTGGGACCTTTGCAGCTGCAGGTGATACAACGTATGTCCTTTTCATTGTCTTTGAATATTTTTTATCACTAGAAGTCACCTGGGATTAGAAACCCTTTTAAAGTGATCCATAATCAAAGGGGCAGTGATGTTGAAATGTAATATTTCAAATCTTCAACTGAACTAATGATCAAGTTACAGACCTCATATCCTCCTACAGAATGCGCCAGTTTATCATTTTAGTCATTGAAATGCAGCCTACTTCAAATCTTGTTCTAGTAGTTCCATCCTATTTAACCAGCAAAACACACAGGAATCATTTAACACAATAGCTGACCCAAATCATTACCAAGTAAAACATTTTAATTTGAAGCAAGTTTTGCATAATTTATTGTCGGATTATTTTCAAGTTTTGTGATTATTGGTCATGGCTGGAACTAGGGAAAGGGATGCTAAAATACTGCACATTTTCTTATAAGGTCCACTGAAAATATTAAGAAGTCCATAAGCTTTTATACAATATTTAGACAAAGCATTTCAGTATTGTGTTTATCAAGTACTAGAATGACTGAGATTCTCACATGATACAGCCGATCTCCCACAAAATGTATCAAATCAGAACTATCTCATTAGGTACTGTTAATCTTTTAAAAGTAATATTGTAACAGACGTTTCTCCACTTTGTCAGATCTGTCTCTAAAATAACTTCTGGAGTGCAACAGAAACATGCATTTCATTTTCTTATCACTCTTTAAGAGAATTATACTTCTCATATTTTATCAGCTTTCCCTTCCTTTCTTTTAGTCCAATAAATGTCCTTGGATTTTTGTGTAACCACAAAAGCTTTGCTGAAAATAGACTGCTAGACAAATTGTATAAAAATCCATAAATATATGTAAATACATGCATGTGTGTTTTGCAAATATGTGTGTATTTTGCTCTTAAACTGTGTAGAGAACTCTTAATGCTAAATAATGCCTAATCCGTGAGCTCAACATCGGCAACTGGAACAGAAAGTGGTGTGGAAGGATAAGTATCGTGTCACTGATATTTTTATCTCTTTTTCCTACCTATAGTGTAGGTGGAACGAAAGTGAGAAGAGAGACAAGGAACAAACCAAAAGAGAAAAAGGGAAGAAATTATGAAATCTCTGTGATTTACCCTAGTATACTGTGCAATCATTTGTGACAGTAAAATCACAGAGGAAGTCTAAGCCAGAGCTATGGAATACATCCTATGTATCCATTGCAGCCATTGTTTTATCCATAGCAATATCATTTAATAAGATATAAAATATGGGGTTTAAACTATGGTTTTCTGAATATAAATATTCCATTCTCTTTTGTGCTTATGTTAATAAAATCATCAGTATTACCAGTCAAAAGAGCTAACTCACTGGTAGATCTTGGTGGATATTTTATGAAGATCTGAATAAAGGATCAATCACCAAATCCAGTAGGAAAGAAATTTCATAACTGCTCTTTACTGAATAGTTAAACAAAAGTAAGCCTAATATTTATACATGACAAGGACAGAATGATAGCAGTCTTCACATAAACATGAGCGCTGTTTTCTCACACTTGAGAATTGACAGCAGCTGTCCCTTTGGATCATTTTTTGGAGATGTCAGCTGGATTGCATTTCCTTCCTTTTTCATTCTTCCCTTCATGTACCATTTTTCATTTCCCTTTTGCTTACTGTTCTTGATAGCTGAGTGTGTATTGATACAATCGCTACTTCACATATTAGTTTTTCAGATGTGGAAAAAGTGTTGTACGTTACTGTTTATTTTGCTTGAATAGTCTGTGTTTAGCAGTCTCAGAGTCAACAAAAATGTATGAAGATACACAGAGTTCCTCCCAATTCCATGGAGATTAGAGGAAATTCCACTGGGAGCCATACTGTATTTAGGAATCAATGGGATTTTCAAAAGCTTTTTATTAGCCCAGCTCCATTCACTTTTAGTAGAGTCATTCCTGGCTCCCAACTGCAAGAGGAAAATGATGCCACTTGTCTAAAATCTCAGTTCCTAAAAATTAGCATTCAGGTTATATGTATAAGCTGTTGAACGTACTGCAACACAACCCCTTTATTTCATGGACTATAAAGCTTATGAAATACAGACATCCACAAGCTATGAAGCAAAAGCTCGTAAAAATGCCATGAAATGTGTAATTATCCACTAGGATGAGTCTTCAAACTATGCCTGGAATGAACTGAGCTGGGGGATTTAGCTGAAAAGCCAAAGTCTTCACAGAGCACATTGATAGCAGACAAAAATGAAAAGATACATGAAATTCAGAATCAGCAGGGCTCTCTGAATTTAATAAAGTAACCAAACACACTCAAATAGTTCCATGCAACTGCCTATGAGAAAAGTAGTTATCTTGAAACTTTCCACTAGCTGAGTGCCAATGACTCCATAAACAATGGATTTAATTAAGGAAAATTACCCCTACCAAACATCTGATAATGGATACTTGTCACTTCTAGCACTCCATAATTTCCTCTCTAAAGCTAACGAAAAGTATTGCTTGGAGGACGTGAATGCGTTACACAATGAACTGTAAGATGATTTTCCTTTGTGTCAGAAAGTAGATTTAGTAACATAGTATTTTCAAAGTGTAGAAGTTACTCACTGAACTTTAAGGTTTTCATAGCACTAAGACATCTAGTTTTAGTATTTTTTAATTACTATTCAATTACAGGTTCGACAAAACTAGTGAAATGCGATTTTAATGATTTCAAACCCCTAACACAATTTCTGTCTCTCTCCTCCTTCACTCACTTGAATGTTCTCCCTCTGTCCTGTTAACTGAATAGATCCCAAAGACATGATTGTCTAGAAATTTATCTTCTTTTGTCTGCTCTGTATAGACCTGTCTGTCACAACCTGTCTTCACACTATCACCGATTTCTAAATTTCTCTTGAAAATAAGGACTTGAGAAACTTCTCTGACATCGAATTATTCTGTTAACATTTCCCTTTACATCTCACACCTAGAAAATCTTCGGTTCAACTGGAAGTAGTGTATTAATATCTCATAGAATTTTTTACATAAAGTTTTCGTGTCCTCTTCATAGTTTCAAAGCTGTTCCTGAAGGCTCATCTAATTAGAGGTATATAAAGTACACTTGATAAAAGCTCTACAATACAAGTCTGATTGCATCCAACTGATAAAAACGAACAGACTTTTCAGCCTTTAACAAATGATGAGCTACAGCTGAGTAGCAGGTATTGGGTGCCCTGTTTTCTTTTATTATAGCAATGAGTAACTCAGAATACCTGTGTAAAGCTCAAAGTTCAGAGTTACTTTTGAGTGTAACACAGTGAAATGTACTGTAAGAAACACCATGTGGCTAGACGAGGTAAACTTTACTCCCTCACTAATGACTTACGTGAGTTGTCCCATCAGAAAACCTAATACTACTGAAAGTAATAGTCCAAAGAGTGTACAGTCCAGTGTAAAATGGCAGTTTTTCTATGCACATATTTATTTGAGCAATATAGATGCATTATACATGAGTATGGAATTCTGTATCCATCCAAGTCCTTGTACAGCCTGATCTCTAACGTGTAAGATTCTCCATGTGTAGAAATTAATTTTAATTAGACTGTTCTTCTTATAAATATTCCCATCTGCATATTGCACCAGAGAGTCTTACAACTACAGAAACGATGTACTAATGTAATTGTTTTACACAGCCAAGTGCCAGCCTTATTGCCTTACCTCCACATTTTTATCTTATTACCAGCAAGCACTGCCAGCTGTTAAAGAAATATGGTTTTGATAGTACAGAAGATAATAGGGAGAGAGAAAGGGACTGATCTAAAATCCACTCAAATCAGAAAACACAAATTTACAGTTCTAATTAATCTAAACCAGATAAAACAGGAACTCAAAAGAATGGCCAATACTGCATATAACTCATGCTACCAATGCCTGACATTGAATTCGATTCAATGAGACAGATAAAACAGTACTCTTTTTTGGGGAACACACACACATGACCATATACATGCATAGGGACAGCCAATCTGAGGCTAAGTGCCCTCCCTTCAAAAGAAAGTGCATGCATCTCATGGATTAAAGGCAATCACAGATGCGAAATAAGATAACCCAGCACATCATGTCACTCCAATTCCTGTCCAATGGAGCATAATCTGATTTGCAGTATTTTAAACTACTTCCTGATTGGATTACTAATGAAGACTGGCAATTCTGAGGAGTTTACCAATTGCTGACAGTTTCTGTGAAGCAGCTGGGCAACTACTTTTAAATTGAGAAAGACTGTAAAATATATTTGCAGCTAAATGCCTTTCTACAAAGATGGGCCAGATGGTCCCATAGAAATTGGAAAATGAAGGAAGCATTAATGAATCATCCAAGAAACCAGAAATCTTTTAGTGGGTGGTTCAGTCCATTAAAAAGAAAAATCACCCAAAACCCAACACTACCCAACTCTTCATAAAGTGCAGGTTTGCTTACTGTAATTTAAATGCACTTATAGGCATACTGTATTTCTAAATAATCACAGTGAAGCATAATTTTATAATATATGAAGTTTGCTTTTGTCATGTTAATAGCATATTCCATTACCAGATGAGATTTAAAGCTGAATTTTTAAAGTATACTAGGAAAAGTCTGAACTAGAACCTCTTTATATTTAGCGTATGCATAGGAAACCTTAGCGACAGGGAAGTCTGAAAGGGAGACAGATTCTCGAGTAGAGAAACGTTTCTAGAAAGAGTTCTGGACTTAATGGAAGTGATGATAACTAACACTTCTGAGTTGCCACTGAGATAGAGCAAAACAAGACTCAGAAGTCCTTTTAAATTGAATGTCAGAGAGAGAAGTCTCTTGTGATTTCCTAGTCCATAAAACTCAATAATGCATGTTTGCTTTCCTAAAGGATCTTATTCTCCAGGACAGTTTTCAGGAACTAATCCTTCTAATGGCAAAGTGAAATCTCTGTAATACTTCACTATTGCACAACTAATTGCAGTTTGTTATTCACTTCTCCATTCTCAAATTTTTTCCAACCTTTTGTTTTTCTTTCTCTTCAGGGAACAAATGTAATTCCTCTGTCAATTTGTTAAACTATCAATAAACTAGCTTGAAAAAAGCAGTATTACTATTCTATGAATACGAATTGCACAACTTTGAGAACAAGCTAATGAAATGAGCAGTTAGCCTTGATAACACACGTACTATTACTGAAGCTTTTGATGCCTTCTTAAGTTAAGTACTAATGATCAAGCTCTATACTGTTATTGTATTTGGTAAAAATCAAACACAAACAATTTCTATACTTGCAGATTACAAGACTAAAGAATATCACTTATAGAGTCATAATTGGAGGTTGTGCGTTATTTAAATGATATGATTTTTTACGTCTGTTTGGGACGCAGACTTAGTTTCAACTTGAACTATTAAAGGCAAGTTGATCTATTGCTTTAGATGCTGGAGTTTTTTTAATTTGTTCAGTTTTTCCATTTGTGGGTTTTGATTGTACGTCAAATGAGCTTCTGGGCTGAATCTAGCCTTCAGGTAGTTGTCAGCACTACTCTTTCCTGATACAGCTGTACGGCACCTTCTGTTGAAAGTAGCCATATCTGAGACAAGGATCACTCAGCCCTAGTTAGCTCTGGTTAGAAGAGTTGGGCCCTTTTGTGCTATAACTGCCATCTCCACCAGTCTGGAAAACACATGCTTTGTTCTAACTCTCATGACCCATCTAAGACCAAAACAGTTTAATGTTCATTTTAAATAACCACAAACTCATTGTTTGGCTATGTTCCTTCCACTGGCAGCTGATGGCTGCCAAATGGAAATACTATTTTTGAAATGCGTGTTAGATCAACCAGTTAATTGTAGGAACAGAGGAACAGATCTGAATACCACATTAGCTTCACAATTTTTATTCCAATTATAGATACATATTTTGGAATGTGTAGAGCATATTCTTAATAGAAGATACTTGTTTCACTCTTTTTAGGGTATTTATGTTTTGATATATAATTTAATATATTCTTACAGAGTCCCCTGTGCCCTTTAAATTTTACCTTCAGTATAACACTATTATTTATCAATATTTTTTTCTTCAATAGTGCTTAAGAAACTGATATTAATCTCTAAAAAAAAGAATATTCTTATAGATGAAGAAATTGAAAAAAACAGAGTAACTAAGTTTCTTTAGGAACTGAGTTGATGAGAAACTGTTTTCAGACTCTGTTAAAGTGAAAAATGGAACCTTGCTAACAATGGAAGGATTTTTTTCTTTTCAGGATTGATAGGAACCGCATGATGGATCCCTCAGAAAGTGGAGATTGCAAAAGTTCGTCTGTATCGATAAGGCAACCTTAATCTGTAGTCAATATTCCGCTTGCATTGATTCCATCTGTATTACGGAAAACCGACGTTCACACTCCATATTTTGAACATATTTCTGAATTGACTTAGCCTTGGAATATTTTCAAGATTATTTTTATTATATTCAATTTTTTCTCCAAGTTGTTTATGTTTTTCTTTCTCTCGAGTTGCCAGCCATCATCTCGAGAGTCTAGATTTGCTACTTGAAATATGCAGCATACGAAATGTGAAAACAGGACATGTCATATTGCATCCTAATTAGAAATGGTGAATACTGGAGAAAAACAACCTAGGCACAATCATTTATTTGAATTTTGAAATTAACTTAGGCTGATGGTACCCTTTGTGCTCCCTTTCCATTAATATTCCAGCAAATGAATTTACTAGCAGGTATAAGTGCTTAAACAGCTAAGTTTACGTGAACATTGCTGAGGCTTACACAAAGCAAAATTAAAACTTAAGATGACAGCCTCTGATTTTTTTTCGTGGTCATTGGTCTGGAGCGTCATGGTACAGCCTTTCTGCCTGCAGGTGACACCCAAGTTGCCATTAAGTGAGATCTCACCCCGAGGTCGGACGAGGCAGCTGCCAGGGCTGGGGCAGCACAATTTATTTCAATGTCTTTGGGGCTGTCATTCCAATTGCCTCAGGGAATCTCAGAAGGCACAGAACAACTTTGCCTCTATGTTTTAACTCAGGAAGCAACCTATATCAGACTATAAATGGTCTCCTTGAAGCTGAACTAGGGACCCTTTCCAGTAGCTGTTAAATGAGCGTACGTTTGTGACAGCCAGGCAAAGGAGTTTTCAGCATTTCTGAGATTCTTGTTCATGATAGCAGGGCAAGGGGATTGCTTGGAGACTCGGTCATCAGGAGGTTAAAGATGCTTATATGACTTTTAATGAATCAGGGGAACAACGTGCCACAGAACTCCAGTGACTCTGCAGTTTTTCTCTACTGATGGGGAAAAAGAATGCTCTGAAGAGGGTCTGGATTCTAACTTTGAGGGTAATGGCAGCCTAAAGCCTGTCAGCTCATCTGGCAGAAAGCCTGTAAGCCAGCGTATCACAAGAAGCCAAACTTTATGTGGGTTAGTGCTGCCCTGGGTCAACAATGTTTTTCTTTTCCCTGCTTTCTCCCTGCCTTTTAAACTAGTACTTTGTTTCCAGTCCTGTTTTGCAAACGTCTTAAGGTAAACAGACTGCTCGTGCCTTAAAATGCAGAATGAACAGAGCTTCCATTTAGGTCAAGAGGAGCTTTAATTCTATGACTTCAGGAAAATTGGCTTTGATGAAATTCTGACTAACTTGTTTTTCTTAATTAGGAATGGAACAAATACATAATTAGTTGATACATATTAAGGTATATAATTCAAATGAGTACACCATACTTCTGAGAGCCAATGACAAGTATAGTCATTCAGATTTCAATAAAAATATATTTATTACCTGTAATTAGACTACTTCATCATCGTTGGATGCATTAGAAATGTCCTTTATTTTAGAGCAAGTTATTATTCATTGAAATTCAAAGGGAATTGAGCAGCAAACAGTATCTAGTATGATTTGTCTCATAATTAATACACTTATTCATTGTGAAATACAGCTATATTGCCCATTATTTTTAACTAAAGCATAATACACTGAATTTCAAAGGCAATGGGCTATTACCCAAAACGAAATATTTCTAGCAGACAGGAGTGACATTTAGCTTTGGCAGTATAAGTACATGTCCTGGGCAAATAAAGAAAACAATTTTTGAACAAAATTGAACATTTATTTGAGAGCAGAAAATCATAAATACATTCCATACCCAACAAGCCCCAAACTATTCTTACTGCACTTAGGTAAAGGGTATGGATGCATAAAGAAAATTCATCTCAACAAGATGCTTTCAGGCACAGTGAAATCTTGCCTCTTGTCCTAACCCAGTGCTTGCCCTCCTTTCCCAGTGGAATTTTTGTTTTGTAATACCAGTGCAAAACACTTACAAGCTTACGCCTTATGTTGTTATTGCTTTGCTTTTAGTTTTCTTGCCTCCCTTCATTTTTTCTTTTTTTTTCTTGCTTTTCTTTCCTGTTTCTGCTTCATATGATTTTTCTAGATCGCATCTCCCTTCTCCTTCACTTTCCCTTCTAGTGAAATCTTTCCTGACTCTCATGTTACTTCCTCTGCAGAATTTACTATCAGCTCTGCTTCCTACTCACAGTCCCTGTGCCAACACCTCACCTCGCACAGTGGCATGGGGATGGGGCTGAAGATCTGGGCAGTGACAGTTTCCCAGGCACTGCCACTGCCACCTGGGTCACTGGTACTCCAAGTCCCCTTGCTCCTCCACGGCTGCCTTTTTCTACTTGCAGTTTCTTTGCCATTAATACCTGACTTTGTTTCCCCCCTGTTCTGTCCCCTCCTCAAATGCTGTGCTTACACACCATACACCATTAGAGAGGGCAGAAATCCTTCAGGCAGGTACATCCTGGCAGTGCTAGAGCTGGAGCCGCTGCTGCCACGGGCCTGACCTTAGTGGAATAATGGGATACAGGCTCTCCAGGCTGGGACCTGGCCCCTGCAGCTTCTTCTGCCTGTCATAATTATACCTGTGAGAAACAATTTTGCCTAGGGAATTTTCTGCAAGGAATTTGTGGTGATGATTGTCACAGAAGTATGCAGAAGAACCTTTTTTTTTTTCTTATACTGTAGCATCTTTCCCAGAGTTTTAAATATCTGAAAGTCTAACATCTATCACCCTCTAGCACAACAAATTCCTGCTACCCTCCATTTTCCTCTGCGTACACAGGGTAGCATCACTTTATGCAAAGAACTCCTCCAGTAACTTTAGAGCTTGAAAACGTGCATTTAAAAAGCATTTAGGATAAAGCAAGAGGTTGCCATTCTGTATCACATTTTGAAGGCTGAGGAAGAGAAAATGTGGAACTTGGATTAAATTCCGCATTAGCAGTTGAATGCTGTGAGCTGCATCAACCGAGGTTGAGAGACAGGCATTGGGGCTTCCCTTCACTTTGAATCACAGAGCGCCCATGCCTTCTCTCAGTCTTGCACACTTTATCGTAAAGCCATAAAAGAAAGTTCTAAAAAAATTACTAAGAAATAATAAATTAAGCTATGAAACTTATACATAGCCCAGGCAGTACAACATATATCAGTATTGCCAGTTATAAAACGTAGAAAAGCAATACTCTTGCATCCAGCACTCTAATGAAGTTGCCACTTGTAGAATAAAGCAGAATACACAATGGGGGAGAATTCCTGCCACAACCTGTCTCAGACACTTTCCCGTACTTTTTGAAACAGAAAGATTATACAATCTGCAACTTTAAATCTCTTGAGAAGAAAGAATCATGACTGACTTCTCCATTTTCAAGCTGATTAAAAATTAACGTGCTTCTCATGCATTCTCTCGACCCTACAACTTTATTTCAATAATTGACCTTACCTGGCTTTGTGCACTGATAAAAAGATGCAGGTCTCCAAGCAACTGAGTACCTTAGTATCTATAAATAAAAACAATAAAAATTATAATTTTTTATTATTTTTAATAAATAAATAAATATTTATTAAAACTGCCTCAGGGCCAGGCAGTTTCCAGAATAAGCAATGTTACATTAAGGTGTTTGCCTTTACATAAGACTGTCATTCGTATTTATTCCAGGTCCATGGGACTGGAATTTCTTGAATTGGCTGGTCACTTATCGACCAAGGTGATGTCAGGGCAACTCTCAACAGAGAGGTGACTCTAAAAATGATCTTTGACACCCCAACTCCTCTCAGCAGAAGCACTCCGTTGCACTGCCTTGTCACCTACTGACACAGGCAAGCTGAAGGGGAAAGTTATTGTCACCAACCGTCCTGCAGCAGTGCTACAAAGAGAGGACTGCAGACTTCAGAGATATTGATTCAGCGCTGCCGGGGAGAAAAAACTGCAAAAAATCTGTGGGTCTGGGTGAATTTTTGACTAAAATGAGTAATACAGCATCAACCTCCTTTATCTGTGCATTACTACCTGGGCAAGGCAGGCTCAGCAGGGTAAAACGCATCATCCCTCTCGACTGGCAGCAAACAGCCATACTACTTTGCTCTGCCCACTGCCAACACAGGTATTTTTAATCTGCAATTTATTTCTGTCTGTCAAAGGTGAAAAGCATTAAGCAATTAATTACTTGAAGTGATTTAAGAGACAGACGGAAGCCAGGGAGACTTCAAAAAGTAGCCGATTATTATTAATTCATGTGGTATTCATTAGTATGTCACTAATGATGCTGCTTTCATTTGATATAGAATGCAATATTATTGGAATTTCTCTGTAATTTAACAACTGCTTAAGAATATTTACTGAAGTCTGAGAGTAGTAGAGGTGATTTTAAGCTAACATTTAACACTTTATGTGATGTCAGGAGTATTCTGCACCACAGTATCTTTCTCGGCACACACAGATAAATCCAGTCTCCAGCTACGTCCTGACAAATCTTCTCTCTCCCCAGTCCAACAGCAGTATCAAATGCTACAGCACTAACCAAAGAGTTTGCCTATAAAAAGTAGATCAGGAAACACCCTTCTGTTCCAGTCCATAAAACTTGTGGATGCTGACATCTAACATGTCAACAAATTCCCTGGGCAAGCAAATGGTGATCCCAAGAGGATCCTTCAGCTGCAGATGTCTACAATAAAGGTACTATTAGCTTACTGCACTATATACTGTCAGCATTAATTTTGCATATCAGGCTTTTGTGAGATTTTTATGCATCCTTTACATGTTGGAGCCATTTTAACAATTCACTTCTTCGCAGTCCCACAGGCATGTGTTTACTGTATAAACTACATTCCCCTTCCCACCCACACATTCTGTGTAATAAAGTTGAAGTTCATATACTCACTAATAGAAACCAGATTTTTGAATCTAGAGGAATATACAGTACAGTTCCTGGTAGAGTTCTAAAGATTAAAGAAATGCAGCTCTATTTCAAAATGAAAGACCTCTGAAGATAGTTTCCTGCTCGCGAGTCTGATCCTGTGAAATGCACCATATTCAAACACAAGCATCACTTGAGAGCTCTCAGTATGAGGTTATTTTTAATTTGTCTAAACAGATAACTCTGCAAGCAGCACCCAAGCAATGTCTACAGAGAGTAGCTGTTGTTCACAAAGGCTGCCTGTCCACAGGGCTTCTCGGACCACTTGACTCTCTAGCTGGCCTTTCAGACATTTCCATCTTTTCACGAAGGCTCTGTGATTGAACTACGCCAGGCTTGTCTTTTTAAATTATCAGTTCCTCAGAAGAGTATTAGCCATTGATAAACACACTATTGTGGTTCCCCTGTCATAGACTAGGCTCAGCGACGCCCCTAAAGGTAGCTTATCAGGCTAAAAGATGGATAAAGAGCTCCTGTGTGATGACAGGACACACTGTTACACATTGCGTGTGTAGTTCACGATTTGAAATGTACACGTACTTTATTTTCCCTGGGAAGGTGACAAAAATTGAATAAAAAACACCACCTAAGAGACAAGTGCTGCATTATGGCAGAGTGGGATCATTTGAAAATAATGAGCCTCCTAATTTTCAAAGACTCCAAATAAGCTCCAAAATTCTCCCCTAATGTAACTTGGACCTATCATTACCAAAGAAATCACAAAGATGTCTGCATATATCTCCCCCATATCCTCACTGAAGTGAAGAAGTCTCTGCAGAGCCTCTCCACATTTCCCAACTGATCATGGAGAATAGAAGCATCCAAGTTCAGAAAGTGGCCCTATTCCTGTTGTATTTATGGCTTATCGAAGTTCCTGGTAATCGCACAAGTCCATTACCTGCCGATTGAAAATTTTTATCTTCCATTAAATACCTGCCTTTATATCATCCCCATACTGAAGAGAAGCTAGGTTAAATACTTGATAAGACGCACCATTATGAACAACATGTTTCTTCTGAAATACAGTAATAATTTCACCAGTGGAGCTGTGTGAAAGGTTTTCAGAAATCTTCTGGTT
>VYZM01006826.1:300788-312942 GCA_013398915.1 Dromas ardeola
TTTTGGATAGCTGATTGCTTATTAGTGAAATGATAGCATCAATAAAAGCTTTGACAAAAAATATTTTGGGTCCAGGTGGGGTTTCTGAGTTGTGAGTATTATTAGGAGGAGACCTAGCAAGTACATACATAAGTCTGGGCAGTTGGGCAAAGCACACATTCAAATGAGGCTGAGCAAAAATGCTTTATGTAAGTAAAATAAGAAGTCTCTTTTTTGAGTCTATTGGATCTTGTAGGATGCAAGTGTCTTCCAGCTGAGAACCTGCTGGATGAACTTGAAAATCTTAAGATCAAACATGTTTTTCTTCTACATGTTACTAATGGTTTTAGAAAGAAAATCTTTTTTCCACCTCCAATCATTAAGTGAAATATTTAACAGGGATATGATACAGCATGTAAAAAATCACCAATACTTTTCTTATTTAAACTTATTTTCACTGCCATTCTCACAGATCACAGAACTGTACCAATGGAAGACCTAATACTTTTCCTGAAGGTCTTGCTTTTGAATTTTAACTAGGACACAACTAAGCAGTGGGGGAAAGAAAGCAGTGAAATGGGAGCAAAAATAGAAGATAGGCAGCAACTGTAATAGAGATAAGAATAGATGGTCATAGGCTAACATCGTGCATAATTTAATGGCTTTCTTGAAATGCTGAATTCCTTTTGGGGCAGATCAAGTATCTGCATAATAACTTTCTGTGATGTTGGAAGTGACAAGCACCTTAAAATATGTATGGAATATTAGAAGAATGAAGAAAAAGTGCAAAAAATGCAAGCCTGCTTACTATGCCCCAGTAGTTTTTCTTTCATTTCAAGCAGACTGTATCTGACTGAATTCTTACTGTCTGAAGGCAAAACGAATGGTCCCGCCTTGACCACATTTCACTTTTAGTACCACTAGATCTAGGTAGCCTAAATCTTAAGGCTTCACAAACATTTCAGATTGTACATAGTACCTGTGGTACACATCATAAAGCACAAAAATCACTGGCAATGTGCTAAGTATTCCAGATTTTTTTCGCGTGACACAAATATGGTGTACTACTTAACCAAGATTAAGGACAGAGCATGTAGTTAAGTGTTCACTCATCAGGCTTGCTCTTCCAAATGCTTGCCTTAGTTACATAAACTCTTTTTTCCTTGAAATGGTTAATATTTGATAGCTTTCTCCTATGAATAAATCACTAGACTGTAGCTATAAAATGCTATGGTACAAAATCTAACTCTCAAGGCAGATGAGCACCTACAATATTCTGTCCAGCAGATTATAAGGCTTTAAAAGATAAGGCATCAATCAAATTTGAATCAGTCTTTCAGACATAGTTCAAGTCATGTCTGTTCCCCTTATATTCCCTCTTAAATTGCATCGCATGGACTGCACAACACAAGGGCACACAGTTTGGCATCTGTTTAAAAAATGGCATGGTGAGCGCTCTGGGAACTGGCAAAGGAAATTTTTTAGGCCTTAGGGTATAGCTAAAATTGTTGAGTAGGACCTAAAGCTGATGAAAGACCCATGTCTATGTGGTTTTGTATTTGTTTTTTTGGGTAAGAGGGAGTCACATGCTTCAAAATAGACACATACTTAAGTATTGCAGAATAGAGGCCTTCAACAGTTCCACATTTATTCTCTCTCCCTACAAATTTGCGCTGCTTTTAAATTCACTTCTCACTCCCCTGAATCTTGTATTACCATTCAGGGTCATGGTTTGGTCTTTCATCCTCATTAATTTTCTTATTTTCTTTGAGATATCTTTCCGAGATCCTTATATAGCCCCAAAGCATATTAATGTGATATAAAGCTGCCTGTAATAACTACAGACCATCTAGCCATTCTATTTCATTCCCAGAATGGTAAGATGGAAGGAAGCCCAACTTGTACCACAGGTTAATAGATTGGAAATTTAGAGAAAATAAAAAGCTTGTAGTTTTATCTGCTGCAAGTATATTTCCAGGGGTATTTTTGGCACTTTAAGTACTCTAAGTTCATTATTATTTAGTGTTGTATCACAAATTAGCATGAGGGGCGCTCAACAGGTATCTGCACAGAGAGATACTTGGGATTTCGTATCACTAAATGAAGTCTATTTAATGGGAATTAAAATATGATCTCATGTAGCAAACTGAGTACTAAAATAGTCTTTACTGCGATTACATCTGGTCACCTTCAGTTTTAACACTGCATTAACAAGACAAGCAGTGATCTAAAGTCCAATTAGATGCCAAGTTATTCAATTCATTAAGTTTGAATGAAGTAGCACACTGTTCTCCTACAAAGAGACTGCAGCAGAGTTCTGGTAAAGTTGGAGAATAGCTCTTTAGCATTGGCAGAAACGTCTGGAAATTCAAAATCGTAACTTCAAGCTTTTGAAAACATCTGAAGGAACAAAATAAGCAGAAGTATGTTGCACAGTACATATGCAAATTCCACCTAAAGCATCTCTGCTTTCCAAGTATGTGAAACACTTAACAGCAGAAACCGTTAATTGGGAGACAAATGTTTACTTTACCTTCAGAAGCGTATTCCCTCCGCTGCAACCTGGCAAGTTGTACTTTAATGTGAAAGCACACGCGGGATTATTCTGTGAACTGCACGCACTGGGAGTTCTTTTCTCCTTGCCTTCCACCATGCCCCCACTTTCCCCTTACAGTGGAATATATTTCTTCAAAGTCAGCTTAAGAATGTGATTTCACACCAGTATAATAACAAATAAGTCCATCGTATCAGTGGAATTACGCTGGAGTGCAGAGGTAAAATCAAAATCTGACCTTTTATTTTGATCCTGTGTAGTACTAGCCTTTATCTTGTCTTTGTATAGAGCAATCAGGTTATTAATAGGTACATTATTGCAAAGCAGATGGGTAATAAAACTGTTCATAACGTCTCTCTGGCAACTTCGTATTTGCTTTTGGGAAAGGAAATTCTTTTAACCTGCCACTTCAAGCTTGGGAGGAAAGTTCTTTCTCAGTTTCAAGTTTACAGGATCATATTTACTACCTGGGGTTTTTCAGTTCCCAGTATTCCCCCAGAATTATAGGTGGGAAGAATGCTAGTAGTGGAGGTTCATCCAAAAAAAATGGACCTTACTGTGTTGATGGATGAATTTTAAACTTTTATCTTTCAGTTCTGGTTTTATATGGCCTAAGAGGGAATACTGTTTTGGAGATAATACAAATCTTCCTGCCCTTAGTCTTTTAGGTTCCCATCATTCATACTCACAGTCTTCCTGCATGCTGTAGCATTTCAGTGTTATGGAAGAAATAGTAAAGGACAATGCTCCCTTTAAAAAAAAAAAGAAAAAAAAAAGACATAGGTCTTAATATTTTAAAAAACCTTCAACTAACAAGTGACAGGACAAGAGGAAATGACCTCACATTGCGCCAGGGGAGGTTTAGATTACATATTAGGAAAAATTTCTTCACCGAAAGGGTTATCAAGCACTGGAAGAGGCTGCCCAGGGAAGTTGTTGAGTTACTATCCCTGAAGATATTTAAAAGATGCGTAGACGTGGTGCTTAGGGACATGGTTTAGTGGTGGACTTGGCAGTGCTAGGTTAATGGTTGGACTTGATGATCTTAAGGGTCTTTTCCAACCTAAATGATTCTATGACCAAATTTTACCAGGATCTGCTTTTTTTTTTTCTGAGATTTTTTTCCCCTTGCATGTTCCTGAGACTCCCTTCCTTTTTGCAAAGCAGACCTCAGGTGTCTTGCCTCAGCCTGTGGACGATGCTGAGCCCAGGAGGTGAGTGACAAGCACCCAGGAGAGGGTGGCATGAGCCTTCAGGTATATGAAAGGGACCAGGTCCCTGGCCCTAGCAAACCAAAGACCTGTAATGACAAAGGGCTCTTGACAACGTCATCGATGCTTTTAAGCAGGGAGAAGAAATCTGTTTTCACCTTCAAGCTTGGGGGAAGGGAAGAGGGGAACCATGCCTAGAAAGACATTAGAGGGTAGGTGGCTCTGGGGGGCTGCTCAAACAGCCCGTGAGGAAGACGATACTAGCACCAAAGTTAGGTTATTTGCCATAGCATTTATAAAGACTCATGACAAATGTTAGTGGAGTGCTGACTTTGCTGTAATGCCCTTGGCTGCTTGGTCTCACAGTCTAAGAATTTTGAGGTTTACTACAAGACACATTTATTAAACAAGCAGGATAAAGATGTGTGTCTTTCCCATTATTAGAATTACTAGGAATTTCCATGAAAACATTTCTGTTTTAGTGTATGTCTTCTGTTTAGCAGTTCTTACTGACACTAAAAATGTGTGCTATAAATAGGTATGCATAACATACTAGAAATTTCACCAGCTTTGTAGCATCCTTCCAGCACTTTCTGCAATTATATATTTTCAGAATATTTTCTACTTATTCTAAACAAAAAATACCTACTGCTTACCTGAGTTATATCCAGTGTCTAATGTATTATGGACAAATCCTTAGCCGTTACAACTGACATATTCCCGTTCACAATGGGAGTAATGGAGTAAGTACTCACAATGCAGTAAGGGTAATTTACAACAGCTTAAGATGAGACAATTAATTTTAGATCTATGCCTAAATTTTTGGTGTACATAATATAAGTAGTTTTACATTAAATTTTAAATATCTTCTGTATGCAGCACTCTCAAAATATACAGGAAGCTTTGGAATGGGATGGACATTTAAAGAACAATTTTATTTGAGATTTACTGATTGAGAATCTGACTGTTATTTGCCTGGGTATTTATATAGAACTTGAAGGTAAAGTGAATTTGCTTTTGGAGAGCTGAAACATCTCTGCAAATACTTCCCCTAAAAAGGACCGGTTTAATTTTGAAAGAAAAGTAATTTCACCTTTTTCATTACCCACACCTGTATATGAGAGTTAGGGATACTCACAAAATATAAAGTCACCATCCTGATCTTCCCTAGACAAGGAAAATTAGAACAAATTGGTGTCACCCACTCGAGCAGATGTTTACAGCAACTCACTGTTGTGTGAGCCTTAAGATGCAGACAGACCAGCTCTACTTGGAGATTTTGTAAGGAAGTCAAAGTTATTGCTCTTGCTTTGAGATCTCTTTGGTTCTTTTATAATCTCTCTAAGCTGCTTCAGCAGTCGTTCCTCATAAGCACTCCTGGCTACCTTGGAGTAAAATTTTCCAATTTTAACTCTATTCTGTGGTATCTTACGCAGTTTATTTCCTGGAAGCACGCTCCAGACAGCCGGCAGGTGTGCCGGGCAGGATTCTGGGCAATATGATAATTTTCATTGACTTGTACCAAGAATTCTTAGGTTCAAAGAGACAATGCAATTTCCTCTGCTAATACTGCATCTGCATGTACTAACAGGATATTTTATAGGACACAAACAGATGAACAGGTCAGGCAGGTTTAGGCTAATGAAAAACAAATTGTTCTAGTAAGTGACCTATCTTTGCCTGAAGGGTTTAACTCTCCTATAATAAATTCAGACTTTAAATGGTTTTGCAAGTCTGTGCAAGCAAGAGACTTTTTTGTAATTTATGATAAATTTGGATTTATTTTTTTTCAGTTTGATTACATCGTTCAAAAGTTAATCCCTTACTAACTACTGTCTGGAATAATTGAACGTTTTGTAGATGAATCTCTGTTTATCTTAACTCCATCAGTATAAAAATTATTTGTTTCCATTTGACCCTTCCAAAGGCAAAAAAAACTCGTAAGCCCAAACAACCAGTCACTGACAAACAGCAAATGTTAAATAAATACTTACACAGTTGCCTTATCACAGCAATTCCTTAATAGTGATGATATTTCTTATTGTTTTGGTGGATCATATAGTTTAATGACATGGGATTTATCCCTTATTCATTAACCCTTATTTATGTATTGTGAGCTTTGTACTACTCTAGAAAATGCTTTCACTGAAAACTGATGGGACTGTCTGGGACAGAAAGAATCTGAAGATACAGTTTCCTGAGTCCCAGGCCAGTCAAACACAGCTGATGAAGTGGCTACAGGGGAACGAAACTAAGAGCAAATGGCAATATCATCCCATAAAACAGGAAAAAGTGGAGCAGTCCTAAGGTGATTAACTAAACAGAGCTAATGAGGATGAGCTCAGGAGCACAAAAGGAAGGCGTGTGAATGGTAATGATATTGCCTGAAGGGAGGTCTGGCGTAGAGGGAGATGGCTTATGAAAAAGAGAGATAGGCCTGGGGCACAAATTAGGGGGGATAAGAGGTTTTACACCCATGACGTTGAGACCTGGCTGTGGGGCTGATCACAGAGCAAGGCCTTCAGCGGGCAAACACGTGGAGAAAGACTTCTGCAGCAAAAAAGAGAGAATTACTCTTGGGACAAACGATCAGCTCAAATGTAACTATGAAAACCTACTGTGACCTACTGGCGGTTCTCCTGCCTGTTCCTTTCTCTCTAATTTAAAAACAGGCCAAGAGGCACTGGACTTGCTAAGAACTGGATGAAAATGGAAATGCCTTTTTTCCAACTAATTCTTTGCTTGTTTTGAATGGATTTCTTAATATATTAATCATAATAAACATCTTTGAGATAAAAGTTGTTTAAAACTTAAGAAAAGCCCAGCAACCTGCAAGGCTCCAAAATTACACAAGTAAAAGGGAATAATTTTTTTCAGATTGAGGAAAAGCCTGAAGAAGATACTTCAGATAGTTTGAAAGAAGATGTGGAACAGGTACACGAATACAGGAGTCACACTGTTGTTCAGGAGAATTTTGCTGCTTTCCCTCGGCAGTGGCAAGCAGAGGGTCTCCGCTCCCGACAGATGTGTTTCAAAATGGATTTTTACAAAGGGGGAGAATAGGATGAGTTCCCTGGAGCGTACTGAGCGGACAAACTTCAAATGGTGTGTAACGTCTGAGCCTCTGAGTCACTGTAAGCAACTTGCATCCCTTCGGCTTTTCACAGCCTGAAATCCCTATTTCAGCCTGCTGCCTGGGGGCTCTCCAGGGACACAGCCCCCGGACTATGAAATTTTGGAGGGAACTATAATCTGGTTGCACTATCCCTTTTTGTCTTTTGTGGTCAGATGTGACAATAATTCAGAAGACAATACAGCATCATCAGGACTTCCCTCTATTCAAACACAGTAAATCCTATTCTTGATACCAGGTAAAGTCTGCATAACAATAGAACAGAAACATCCACTATGGTTTCTATTTCCTGACTTCAAGTAGAAAAATGTTTTTTATTCTCAGTGTACAGTCATTTGCAGCTTAGTTATTCATGCTAGGCTAAACTGAATTATTTACTGTTTTCCAAAAGTTTCTCTTTCATTTTTTTAATAGTCTCACCTGAAATAATTAGAAAATAGCAGAGGAGAATTGTAAAAACAGTATTTAAAATTAAGTGAATTGAATTTATGCCTTGTTCTAAAATAGTGTGTATTACTGTAACATGCAATTACATTGGGAAAAAAAATCTAAACTCCCCCCAGGTTACAGATTGATTTCATAGTTGTTTTGTAAGCTATTGCTCTGCTTCCTGGGGTATCTCTCAGGCTCTGTTCAGCACGGAATCCATTATATACTACACACTCAGATAGATGAAAGGTATTATGGCAAGCTTAACTTTCCTTCTATTTAGTGAATAAAGATTTATAATTATTGCTTTTATGATGTTGAAGTTAGCTGGGCATATGCCTACCAACTAATTTCCCTTTGTTACTGGAGGTGCTGCTTTTTAACAGCAGTTGTTCCAGACATCTCTCAGATGGTAGATGTAAATGAGAGCTGTGAGCACACTGTTGCTGGTCACAGCTCTCATCTAGAGCTTTTCTTATGTGATTTACAGTCTGTAGTACCCTATTCATTGCCTGAGTTAAAGCGAAATCATCAACACAAAGAGACGGTCACAAGATGCTTTTGCTTATAGCATGTGATCTCTATTCCTGACTGGGAAGGCAAATAAGAACTAACACACAACAAAGAAAAGGAAAGAAATGTAAAAGGGAAGGACGTTTAGAAGGAAACTAAAAAATTATAGCCATAAAATTTACACATTTTCTTCATTTATTTTTAATATTACTGAATCACTTCACTGCTTAAGAGACAGTTTCCCAGCAGATGTGAAGCAGCATAGCTTTTTATCACCTGAACATCACCCGATTGATTGCAAGTGATGGAAAACAAAAGGTAAATATGCAGACGCAGGCAGAACTTTGGTGAGCATTAGCAAAGTCCAAAACTCTAGGCAGAGAGTTCTCCCTGATCTTTGTTTTTTCTTATTTCACCTCTTCCCCACCTTCTGTGAATCATAGTCAGATTTGTGTCTATAGCATTTTAATCTCGTTATTGTCAGCAGAAATTTTTGCAATTGTCAAGAGCCTACTTACTCCTCTTTTCCTTCTGTTCTTGGTACTCTTCAAAGCCTGTCTCCATGTGTCTGCTTTTCTGCTGGATGTAAGCACTTTTTGATCCCTGCAGTAGAAATGTGTTGCCATACTATCGTGTCTTGGCCTTACCAAGAAATAAACTATTTTATCTCTTCTTTTTCTTTCACTAACAACAATGAGAAAAATGAGCAAAACAGCTTTAGATGGACAAGATAATATTTACAGAAAAGTGCTGATATAATTACACAGAGATTTGGCACACATGAAGAACTACTTGAAAACACCAACTTCGTGCAGTTTTCTACTACTACTGCTAATACGACAAAGCCGAAATTATTTCTTTGGGGAATAAAGGTCACAATTGATCAAGGAAAAGCAGAGTTTAACTGCAAAATCAGGATTATTACTTCTTGCTCTGGAATCCTGGCTCCAGATTGAGTTCAGTTCCTTATTCCTTTTAAGCCTTTTTAAAGACGAGAAGATATCTAAGAATCCAATAGATCCCCTCATGAGATGCAGAACCCTAAAATTATGCTGAGATTTCAAGGTATTTGAGAACATAGTCCACATTGTGGCAAGAATGGAAAAACATAGTGATGAAAAGATAGGAAGAATATTCCTAAGAAACCCTTGCATTCAATATGAATATATTGAATAGAATAATAGAATAATATCGAATAGAACAATAGAATAATACTATTCTACATAGGAGGAAAGTACCATCACTTTACATATTAAAACAATGAGGCAGAGAGATGAGCAACACCATCTCTTCGCATGACCCAACCTTGCAAAAGAGCTGTACAGTGTGAAAGGCAGAGCCCACTGCTGGGGTAACAACTGCATTTACATGCTGAAAGCAGTGAACGCCTCTGTCTGAGGGTGATATAATAGTGTGTGAGAAGTAAAAACCCTGGTGACTTTGTATGTGACTGCTCCTCTGTGCATTTCTGTTAAAATGCTAGTTGTTTGTTTTGACTGTGCTTTCTTATTTCAAACAAAGAATATCAACAGCTTTAGATTCCAATGCTTCGCCTTGGTCTGTGAACAAATAAATTGTACTACACTTAGCACATTGAAAATTCATAGAATTTGTGAAGGCACCGGCTTAAGGCATGCTTCCTATTACTCACCGCATATTTATACAACTTTTCTCAGCCTGGTTACAGCCGTTGGCTGCACTCAGGTCAACAGCATCACATAATAATGTTGAACTGTAATAACTGCATTAATAAGAGATTTTAACAGTGGACTCCGTTTGAAGAACGGGTCAGCAGCGTCAAGCTAAGGTCAAAATTATCCTCAGATCTTCACAGTACATCTACACTTCTATACTCTGGCTTCTTAATGTACTCAGAAAAACCAGAAGTTCTACACTGGTATGGAACAAGTAATGAACAACTGTACCTTGAAAGTAGATCTGATTAACTTTTTTCCTTCCCAAATAAAACATCAATAGCATTATTATTTTTTTGAGAAAAACTGAATTTCAACTCTTTTGCTCTAAATCCATTCTTCTGTGCTGATAGCATTGTACACATTACTAATTGTGAGTGAGATACTCCAGGCAGCCTAGAATGACATGAAATAACAGCTCTGAAGCTATAACTGAATGATAGCTGTTCTAAGATAAATGTCCAACTATTTTTATTCATCCCAACTAGAACACTCATTTAGAAGTGAGGCCCTTTTAAGGCCCTTCAGGCCATTTAGAAGTGAGACCCTTTAAACCCATCTTTTTCACTGCTGAGAAACTTCCGATTTCAAAGCAGAACATGGCACGTCTCTGTTTTATTCATTGCCTAGTGTTTCAAGAAAGAAATAATAATCGATAATATTACCCCAAATATCGTGGGCAGTCAGAATGAGAATTTCTATCCAAATATTTCACAATATAAAACACTATGGAGAGGGTGGAAAAGAAGCATCACTCCTAAAATCAGATACTGAGATTAACTGCATGATTCTGAATCAGCTGAAATAAATTGACTCCATTGACTTCACATCAAAGCCTTCTTCAAAAGACAAGTTTTTTTCTTCTTGTTGAAAAAAAACCTGTGTCACAACTAGAAATCTGAACAGATTTTTCAATTCAACGCTGACTTTCATTACAATTAGTACTTTGATTACAGAACCAAACTTCTTACTCTAAGGTAATCCACAAGAATGGTAAGCAACACTTTTGTGGTCCATATCCTATTTATCCACCACCGTTTCAACATTAAAAGTATATTGCTTGCATATAAAACACAGGGAAAACAGTCCCAGTTCTCTCTCTCTCATTCTTCCTTGTCAATGTTTAGCCTCCCTGAAAATCTAGTCTGTCAGTGAATTATATAGCAGAGATCCTTTCCTTGATTTTGCTCTCTGGAGACTGAGCAACACGTTCCTTACTTTTTTCCCAAAATACTTCTTCAGCAGGGTGAGTGTGGGCCTAGGAATCACTCAGCTGAGAGAAGCTGACTCACACGTCCCAGGAGACACCCTCAGAAGGAATGAGAGAGACAGATGTTTTCCATCTTCGGAGATTTACAAAGTGTTAGCTTAACACTCTCCCATTCACAGGCAGCAAACTGCAACCCTTCCTTACCTCTTTGTGTTCTGGGTAGGAATCTTAGCAGGCAGATCTAGCAGCCTGTTAGTTTGCATTACTGTACTTAAACTTTTTGACCTGCCTCCACCCGGCAGCCACAGGCTTTGAGCCGTGCTCCTGGCACGTGCCAGATTCCTCATGAAGGATGAATGGGGTGAGCGAGAAATATGCTGAGCTTTGCCAAAGCCACACATGTCAGTTGTGGCTGCGAGATGACAAGTGGATATGAAGTGTCATTTAGTAATGCTTCTGAAACAGAAATGACAAGATCTTTTACTCTTGTATTAAGGGATTGTATGCAAAAAAGTACAAAGTATGCAAGTAATTCCCTTTCCTTAGGGGGTGGAGGTCATTAACAGATATTTCTGAATTTCTAATAAAGCTGTTTATGTTCACCCTCTGGACAGCACCATTCCGGAGTTTATCCTCAGTCCTTCATCACTAGACATAATCCGATGCTTTAATGAAGGAGGGGATGCTCTCACACCTAGGAAGGTAAGGTATCATGGGCAAGGCGGAGGTTGACACAGTTCATGCCAAATTGAGTTAAAGGAGATCCCTGAAAATGGATTTTGTCTTTACAGCTGAGCACAATCTGCTGAAGCAAGGGATAGCCTTTGAACGTGCATTAATGTGCTAATCTGCTGTTAAAATAACATCCACGGTCTCTTCAGAAATTATGGCCTCTTGCTTATATTAGAATACATATCTGCTGAACATATAAAACATATGTTTAACAATGGGATATAAATGGCTTTTGATTTTCAAAGCGTATAAATATGACTCAACATGGCTTACACTTTCACAGGCATAATTTTGTACTTGAATTAATAGCAGGTTAAAATGGCACTGCTTAGCCACCTATTTCTCTAATTTGCTCTCAGAGACAAATACATGGCTAAATCTTATAAATCTTACAATGGTTAATATTAAATTAGAGCCCTTCGAAAAATCTGGTCCAAAACCACACTTAACTACCAGTAATTTAGGAATTCACAAAGCTATACACATTCAAACCCCTAACTCATTTAATACATCAACCAATAACTAATGTTCCTGTGTCTTGAGCAGGACATAACATATGAGACTGGAGACATGGTTTAAAAGGTCAGAATATAACTCTCACATAACAACACTACTCCTGTTTGGGAGGGCAGAATATTTCCCCTCTTCCCAAGTGAAATGTTAATGTTCCTTCCAAGAAAAGCAAAATTCCCCCCCCCC
>VYZM01006827.1:19771-32231 GCA_013398915.1 Dromas ardeola
CAAAGATCAGGTATGCTTCCACAGTCTTGAGCTCCTTTTGAGTGTTCCTTTAATGCACAGAATTCAGTCCCTACTGCATCAGGAGCCCCTTGAAGATAAAAATTACTGATTTGTAGCTGTGACATCTTTTGTTAACTGGAAACCTTAATACATGTATACAGTAAACCCCACTGCCGGAAACAGCAAAGAAAGGTTCTGTATCTTTTACAAGAAGCAGTAGACAAAGAGGAAGTGTGTTTTGGAGCAGAGGTGGTGAGTGCTTCTCAATGCCACAGGCATTGTCAGGGTTGGGCATATGGCTCTGTGCATGTGCTTACAGCCATGAATCATTATGAAGCAGAAAACCAGTTGTGTTTACCCCACGTAAGCCTCTGCTTGCTTATCTATTTGAAAGCAGCAACTCATTCTTTTTGCTTTATTTGTAACCTTCACAATTCAATGTTTGTATAAATCTTAAAGGTGACATCTTTGTAATGTAGGTCTTCATTCTACAGTCCTTGTCTTTCATCCTGCTGCAGTATGTTAAAAATGTGAGTCTAGCTGTTTGCAGCCTCCTCTTCTATGGGGGTGATCTTTATAAATGTATCTGGTCTCTTAGGGATGTTGCATCCTCTGGCTGCTGGTATATGGAAAGTGCATTGGTACAAAATTATTTATAACTCTTTTCAGTTGGTGCTGGATCTCTGTGGTTCTTTGCTGCAAGTATCTTCAAACTCTCAGAGGAGATTTGTCAACAGCTTCTAGCTCATAAGCAACAGCTTCCCCCATGATAACCCTGCAGCCGCTCATCTTATTCCTTCAAGCTTCTGCCTGTGTCGCCAACCTGGTCATTAGACCGATTATTATTTAAGCTGATTGTGAATTCTGGTTTGGACTCTTTGCTTTTGCGGTGAGTAATTAGAGAAGGCGTTTTCCCCATCAATTTGTGCTATTCATGGAAATGTTATCACTTACAGGAGATACAGAATAGACATTTGTAGGTTCCTTCTTTTTAAAAACTGGTGGAATAAAAGTCCATGGGAAAGGTGAAGCTCCTAGCTTACTTATAGAGACCCTGTTGGCCTTGCTACGAACTAGATACTTAGGGATTTGCTGCTGGTGTTTTTTACAACATGTTTGTAATCCCCAAGGATGTGTGTGTTTAAAAAACACTAGTTTTGGAAAGTAAAAGACTTTACAAAATGAAAGTAAGTTGCATTGTTATAATTTCATCTAAAGTACTTAATGATCCAAGAGAGGATGCAAAAGGGCCAGGTGTTGCCCTTAATAGCGCGAGAACTGCAGCTCTGTGTAGAGAAGTACACATTTTGAATTGGTAAAAAGGAGTCGTAGTAATTATTTGGCATGCCACACTACACATGAACAGCATTAAAAAGTCAGCCATTAAACCTTAAAACACTTCCAGTTCTTACTGTCCTCATTATTGATGTCCATATTCTACATTAATGCTGCTGGCAAGAGGTGAAAGCCATCCAGGGTGAAAAGAAATTGGTTTCATTTTTCAGTAATTATGGGTAAAACTCTGTTCGCTGGCTGTAGTCACCCTCTCAAGTTATTCTAGTGCTGCTGGTTAAAAAGATCCTGATCTATGGTGTTTTGCTAATGATCAACAGTTTTAGAAATGGCATTTTCCAGCAGCACAGCCTCTATTATTGGGACAATTTTTCCCTCTTGGGCAGCTGCCAGATCTTTCAAAACCACTGGGAAAGCTTATGAAGGGTAAGTTTTGATGTGTTTTTTTTCCCCTCTTTCTTTTTAAACTTGACATCACTATTGCTTGACATGCAAACGAATGTTTCCAGTTTTCAAAGGAAAAGGCCACCTCCTCCAAGACAGATATTTAAACAATTGATGGCTGAGGGGAGACAAATAGTTGTTAGTATCACAGCTAGGTAAAGGAAGACACACTGGAGAGTATGGCAAAAACTTAAGTGGAAATGACAGGACAGCATGCTAAGGTAGTAGCTGTCTTACAGTGTGGTAAGTTCTACATGGATAAATAAAATATCTTGATTTGTCAGGTGCATCTTCCTGTTCTTATTTCAGATGGGCCTTTTGTTTCATAGGGTTGAATGACAGAAGAGTAAAAGATTGCAGTAGGAAAATCGTCATGCATTTTGGGATGCATCCTGGAAGACTGAGTAAGTACCACCTATTGAGAAATATAAAGGTTTGGTTTGTTCTTTCTCGCCATTCTAAACTGGATTTATGGGGACTGGTGGTCAAACACAGAGCTAACTACTACGTGACTTTCTGCTGGAGTGTACCGTGTCGCTTTTGTGGTTAATTGCCAATTTTAATCATAGGAAGCTTTGATTCTAAAGCTATGAAAAGCTTCAACAGACTTCCCATGCATCCATTTATAGTGGCAATCCTTGCAAAGGATTAATGACAATTCAAGTCCGAGCAATAGCTTGGATAGTTAATTTGTGTGACCATTTCCTTGTTTACAATAAATTCACTGTTCAAGTGGCCTTGCACCACCTGTGGCCATTATCTGACATTTTCACTGACGTTCTGTGTGAAATGCTGGGTGGTGTACAAGAACTGCTGTACCTGGGGGGCACGGCAGGGGATGGTGATGCTGCTTTAGAGTGATAGTCTGGCCACAGAGAAAGAAGTAGTTTCTTGCTGGGATGGCTTTTTCCTTGGTGCCCTGAGATTGCCCAAGATCAAAAGTCTCAAACCAAACTTCATTGTGACAATTTTTATCTTTGAAGAACTAATTGAAGCGCCTACCTTTATATTACACTATCAATTCTGCCTCAAATGATCCTGGCTGTAGTAACTTGATCTTTGAAGCAGCTCAGCAGTCTGTGATCGAGAGTTACTTAAGCTTCTGGTGCTTAGTATTGTACTTGTAAATGAAGGCAGCATCTTCTTTCATTCACTTCTTTCCAAAAGAACACACTGTCCTAAAAAAAAATTAAATTGCTTTTCTTGGATAATAGGTCTATTAAGTACTTGCAGCATGAAGCGTTGTTCTGGTTCAAGGTAAAACGAATGGATTTTCTGTCACTTGTTTTAGTGGCCAGCCCAGCCCAAACCATGGTAAGTGTCGTAACTTAAATAGCTTTGGTTAAGGATTCTAATTAGATCTTAATCTTTTTCTTTCCACCGCGATACCAAAACTGGAACATGGTAGTCTGCAGATATTAAAACTGCAGCAAGATGTGTTACGTGAATAGTTTATACCTTTCTGTCACTGGATTACCTATGTAATAAAATGTCCTTATTCTTTAAGGCTACAGGCAGGCAGTAGGATGGAAGAGAAATACACTGGGACAAGCTACGTAAGACTTTCCATGGAACATCAGAATTGTTCTTCTGTGGAGTATGAAATCTTGCCTTTGGCACTAAGCTATATTGAATGCTTCAGAAGGGAATGAAAGAGAAAACCTTTCTCTAAACAGGAAGGTAACTTTGAATGCAGAGCTGGTATGTGTGGATTTCTGCCTCTTCTCCGTTTGGTGCTTTGATTTACTTTCCCTTTGTCTTGACTGGCTGTGCTACAATGCTGTTAGTTTTTTCAGTTCTTTGGAATTGGTGAACTGTGCAGCTGATCAAATGCTATATACATCGTTGCTTCTGTTTTATGGTAAATATCATAAGATCTCGCACTGTTACAGTATGGTAAAAGGTACAGTGTCCTTTTTATTGTAATGCTTGCTTAAGAGCTGTCTTTGATCAAAGTTAATGCTTGTTTTGAGGTGTGTTTGGTAAAAGCTTAAAAAAAAAAAAAAGCAGCTGTGCACCGAGCTATTATGCATGTTTAAGGTAACAGCAAGACTTCCATTGCCTGCATCTGGGGATCCCTTTCTTAGCTAAAGAAATAGCCTCTTTGAGTACCCATACCTCTGGCTGGACTGTACAGCTGGCTTTAATACAGTTAGAGACCTGGATAGGCAGGCAAGACCGACCTCATCTGTGTTGTGAGTTTGAGGCTTTGATTATCCATTTAGCCTTTCAATAAATCTTCCCTTCTTGCCCATGCTTTCATTTCTAGGCTAGTCTTCTGGATGTAAGGGGCACAGAAGCCATAAAACAAGCAAGAATGCCCCTGCTAGAGCTTCTGTAGGTGAGAGGAATGCATATAAAGCAGTTCCACTGCAGGACGAGTCCTGGCCCAGCCACCCAAGTGTGCAGGTAGTGTGTTCTCCCCTGGGCAGATCCTGTAGTGCTTCTCCCAAGCTAGTTCTTCCTCCATCCAGTGGTTCTGCATAGTCCTTCCTTTCCTTTAGCCCTGTAGCCCTTTCTGCTCAGGACGCATTCCGCGCCCTCCCTGGCTTTCACTGTACTGATTTTTATGCCTTAATCTTGAGGGACAACTGAATGAGGATGGGCATCTACAGCAAGCTTTAACGTACTTCGGCTACCTGACTTGAAATCGGCACCCATAGCCACTGTAGCCTACCTTCCCTTGCAGTCAACCCTGGAAGGTAACCCATGTAGTGTTTTGTGAGGGCATGTGATCTTGTGGGATCAGGGGAATGATGTAGAAAATCTTTTAAATGTCAATGAGGAGCAAAATTCTTTAGGCTTTTAATCTTAGTGAGTTCTTGCTTGATTTAGTCAAAACCTTCCCAGATGCTAGTTACCAGTGAGACTTAACTCTGAAAATGTGAAGACTTGAGGGTCTGTTTGATTCACAGGGGGGATCAGTATCGGCCTAATGGGACCTTGGTTGAAACTTTAATTACAAGAAGACAGTAAAAAGCACTGTTTAAGGAAAAAAAAATTCCCCTTATCAAATTTTGTTGCTAGTCTAGTCAGGCTAAAAATTCTCCTTAATCTTAATGATTAGTAAGAGTTCTTCATTTCTGTGAGATTTATAGTGCTGTTAAATAAATTACGAATTATTCGGAGGCAGTATATTAAAGGAGATCTAATCAAGATATCCAGAATATTGTGACATACTTAGATCCCATAATATTTAAAAAAAAAAAAAAACAAAACACTTTTGAGGGCGTAAAGATACTTTATATACAATTAGAGACAGTATGATGAATAACCTTGGGCTCAGATTCGATGGCTTCCTTTGGGATTTGAGTTTTTTTCTATATATCTGGAACCAAATATATGCCTTAATTACCAATCAAACAGTCCATGAAGGCAGAACTGAAGCACTGATGTATATACTTGAATTTGCATTAGCATTTCTTCCACAGACTTGGATTAGTGAGGCTGAGCATATCTCCAGATTTTAATCGCTCTCAGGAAGAATGTGAATCCATGTTATCAGTTTAGAGTTTCAGAACTGGCAGACCTGTCTGTTTGGCATCATATGGTATTTGTGCCACATGCTAAACCTGCAAAAGATAGGCATTACTCCAAATACAGGGGTATTTAAAAAGTGCTGAGAAGATTCAGATCATGTAAAACCAGACCGCTAGTTGGGCAAGGCAGTGTAGCTTCTCCCCAGTCCTATTTCTTTGTGGATGTTTTGGGAGGGATAGGAGACTTTAATAGTCAAGAAACAAACACATCTGGTTTGAAACCATCCTGGTTGCAGACAACCTGCAAGGCTACAACATAAAATCTGAATCGAAGACAAGTGGAGTAAGATACTTTTGAGATTTGAACACCCACAGGTTGCTACAAAGTCAGTGTGTGGGCAATGCTCCTTAAATAGCAAGCCATGCCAGTACTTCCATTTTACTGCAGAGACACAACAGAAGAGTCAGTGCCTCCAAAGTCGGTTGGATTGGGAAGCTCTGGATTTTGTAAGGTGTTACTCCAGGGTGCTTTGCTTGTCAAATATACCTGCAAGGAAAATGGCGTCTGAGTTGAAGCTAGGGAGTGGGAAAATGTGTTCAAAACCAGCCTTTATTGTAATTCTGGGCATTACTTATTTCTCACAGTTGAAAATGATGACTGCTGGGGGAGAAGCAGCTCCTTGTGAAAGACGGAAAAAAGGATAAATGGTGTATACTATTTGGGACCTCATTTGTAGACTTATTTGGGCAATGCAACCATGCAGAAGGTAACTGAAAATGCATGTTCTGTGGGAGGGGGCAAGGATTCAACTAAACTCATTTGTCACTGAATTAAATTAAGTCAATCCAAAGCTTTTTAACATAATCGGAATGTCCAGATACCAGCAAAACCCAATTGAAGTGGAAATCCGTTTCATCAGCGGGTTACCGCTTTCAAGTATGTACCAGCTCTGGCATGAGGCAAAGTTTTATTCAGTGTTGTCTTGCTAAGCGAAGGTGAGAGTGGGATTTTTATTATCGACTCTGCTGGGCTGTCCTGTCCCGGGCAGTCAGGGCTATCTGCCACCTGTTCAGCTGGACTCTTAACAAGTGGGCTCAACTCGCTGTCGTTCTGGCAGTGACCACATTACTTTGTCTCTGACCACCTTCACCATTGCCTTGCTCAGACACAGCTTTAGCAACCTGCTTCTGTGCTCAACTCCTTGTTACTCCAGAGTGACTGGGCAGTGGTGTTCCAGTTAGGGCTGGGCTGAACGTTTAAATGGGTGTCATGATGCTATTTTGGAACCAGTGGTGCAGAAATGAAGTGACCATAGGTAGTGGTTGTGTTTTAACACAATTTACTGGAACTTCATTGTTCTCATACTTATTTGCCTCTCTTTCTGCTTTCTGTAATCAGATATATATCTAGAATTTCAGGACATATGTATCATCCCTTTATCTTCTAAATTTTTCTAAAATTGTTTTTCTTTCTGCACACGTTCACTCTTGAGTGTTTATAAACTGTATATTTTGGTCAAATATGGCAGGCTTAGCTTTTTATTCTGAATGGTTAATTTTGAAGCTCCCTATGAAAGAGCTCCAAGGCAAAATGTTTTTGATCATTACCAGCTGCTGTGTGCTTCGTGGACTGTAATATAAACCTGACGTTCAGTTTTGGTGGGATGATCTAATGAAGTTCTCAGATTTATTTTAGATAATAAAAAATAAACTCCTTTTTTGCCCAGGCAAACATGGATAAATTGTCAGATTCGTAACCCATCTCATATTATGTCTGCCACATTTTCCACACTGCTTGAAATGGTCACTGTACATCTGATTTATAAAGACAATATCACCTTGATGAGTACACAGTGTGTCACTTGAGCAGGATTCATGTCTGTATGGATTTCAGTGCAGAAATATAATGTGAGACTGTATAAATATTGTAGCCTCTTGCTCTATTACATTGCCTGTCTGATTGGTCACATTACCTGTGCTGTCGTGACTATGGCTTTTTTAGGTAACATTTAAAAAAAATTCTGATAGAAAAGGAGATATTGTTGGGGAGAAAAAAATCAGGCTAAAATCCTTTCCATTATACATTGCTATAGGCAAATTAAAAATGAACTTGAGATCAGTAAATGAAATGCAATGAAAACCACTAGAAGATTATATCATTCTTGAATTTTCCTCCACACCAGAGATGGGGAAAGATAAGGGGGGCAATTCTAGGGAATCAGACCCAAACCAGTCAGATAACAGATAAATAGTAGGCCAAATCTCCCGGTTACCTGCCCTAAGCACTAGCATACCTGACTACTACTAGGTGTAGGAGTGGTGTTGTGAATGATTACTGTAGAAGCAGGTCACCTATTTGACATTCCATAGAAAGACGGCTAAAGCTGTGCCCTGTGGTCTTCAGTGTATGTCTCTATATGTAGGCTGGCATCACCTTCATGTGACTTCTCTGTGGCTACATCACGGTACCCAGAAAGGGTTATACTGACTGGATGCACACTTAAAAGGAAGATAAAATAACTTTTTCTTGTGATCATAATGTACGTTAGTCTGTATCTATGAAGGTGAACTGTAGCCTGGAGCTTTCATTTCTTAGGAAAGAAGCCACCTCCACTAGTGTTTAATGGATTGGGACAAGCTCTTAGTGCAGTCGCCTTAGGCCATTGCTTCCCATGCTGCTGCTCCCTCTGCTTGAACGTAATCTTAACACCTTTTGCAGTTGGTGACATTACTTATGTTTGGATATGTTGAGAGGAAATTTCCCGTATTAACTGAAAATAAATCTGGACAGGAATCCCAGATTGGGAAAATAACTGTGGAAAAGTTGGATTGTGAAAGGCTTTTTCATTTTTCATAACCTGACAGCATAATTTTAAGCTCCAGGAAAAAATGATGACACTGCTAGAAAAGATCACTGAGAGAGAGTCCTATAAAGCTGAATGTGAAACATAGGGCCAGCACTACTGTAATGGCTGAATTTAAACAGAAGAATTTAAGTCTTATACAAGATAGGTACATAATGGAAAACTTGACCTCTGCTGCAATTCTGTTAAATGTGTGTCTTCAGTTAAAAAAGAAGTTGGTGGTAAAAATGGCAATGGGTGGCAGAATTTGAAAGACCTTATTTGTGCAACTGGGGGAAAAATCACCGTGGCACAAACTGCCTGAAAAATGACACTTAAAAGATTTAACCACCGAAAAGGTCTTATGTATGTATGTTCCTTGCTTCATGCAAGTTAATTGTCCACTGAGTTCTGTGTGTGCATAAGACTTCCCAAAGTGTTACTTTTAAACTAAATATTTGGTGTTCTTCATTAAACCAGACCAGAAAATATTTTTACAAGGCTGAATGTTTCTATTAGGCTAGTCATAAAGCAAACATTATTTTTATTCTTGAGCATGAGTCACAGCTAACTATATCAATTGCCTCATAATGCGTTAACCAAATGCTTGGTGGCAGTGAGCAAGGCTTAGTCACGTCTGTCCTCCCATTCTGTGTCAGTGTGTTCTACACTGTCTTGCCCTTACTGCTCAAGTGATGCATTATGTATAGGGCTTTCACATGTTTCAGGATTAAATTGAAGTGTAGAATAGGTGAGTGCCTGCCATTCTTAACACTTGAATCCACTGTGAGTCTAACTGCATGTTTAATTTGGGACACCTCTATTTGAACAGATAGTTCTGAGAAATTTTGGCAAAAGTTACTCACCAGTGGTAAGTATCAGTTGTATAGCTAATGTAAAATCTCCTTCTCTCTTGGACTTGACTCCAGTGCCGCCTTCCAGCAGTTCCATGCTGGAAGGCATGAGAGAAGTTTGTTTACAGGTTTGTCTGCTGGGTTCCATTGATGAAAGCTAAGAAAATTGCTGGCTCTTCTTAACAACCATCTTGCCATATGAAGCTCAGGACACTTCCCAAGTTATTGCTGAAGAGTGGGCAGGTGCATGCCCAGGCTTTGAAGCCAGAACAGACATCAATGCCAACCTGAAGGGAATCCCTCGAAGCAGTATCAGCTCAAACAGGCTGTGCTCTGCCTCGTCTCTCACATGCTCTGTAAACAAGCTACCGCTGCATGTGAAAATGAGCAGATGAGGCTGAGATTTGTACTGTTCTGTTTCTCTTCCAAATGGTTGGCTGGACTGTGCCCAGTTACCTGTGTGATTTCTGGTTGGGGGCAGAAAAAGAATGTCTGTCAACTCAGTGATTTAAAGCAGCTTGTCACAATAATAAAGCAATAGTAATTAAGCAAAACAACAACAGAAAACCTCTCTTCAGTTTTTATCTGTTAATTCCAGATGATATGGTACCGTTTGAGTTGGCCTGACTAATTAATTTGTATTATTGTACAAAGAAACAAAGAACAACTATTTAAAAGACAATGCATGTCTTTGGTATTCCATGTATTCTTTTTACAATTCACTTTGTGGGATTATGTCTCCCTGGCATGCATTTGTGAGTTCTTATATTAAAATCTTTCTGTTAATAAATACCTTAGTATGTAGAATGCTATTTGCCAGATTTTTTTCTATGCGCTCTATATGCATGTATGTAAGTAGATAATTATAGGTGGATTTGTGATAGGTGTGCTCTTGCTTCTACTGTCAGCAATGGTGTTACCCAAATGGGAGAAGTGGCGCAAAGAAACTAAGGATTGAAGACCCCCTGTATGCGGGGGTCTCTCACCCTGTGGATCGCTCTCTCTCAAATAAAGGTACTGTTTGGTCATCCAAAGAGTGGACTTTCTCAGTAAGTTGCTCAGATGAGGCTGGGGGGGAACAGGACCACCAGAACTCAGTACCTACATTTGAAAAACTTTAAAAATTCATTACTTCAATCATTATGAAGATAAGCTGTAAACCAATAAACGAAATTGTGGCAAAAAAGGTGATCTCCTATCCCTGCTCCATCTTCACGTTTGATACTGTGCAGTCTGATGTGCTCAAATACTGGTGATTATTATGGAAAAAGTGTTGGAACCCCATCATGCAAATTCTGAAATGTTACGGACATAAGGAGTTACAGAAATGCACTTTAATCTCTTGATTCTTTTTATTTTTAGAGGCATAAACTGGCAGTGCTGGTATAAGGTCAACCATCATAAATATCTGTTGTAGTATGGGGGGCTTTTATAACCTCTGCGAATCGCCATCACTCAATTTGCTCACATTACAAGGATAATTTTTTAAGCACACTAATGTCTCAAAAGAGATGACTTTGTTCAGATCCTCGTGAACTTCATGTACAGAGCATCCCCAATGTCAAGTTCTTGAACTGTCCCTTAATTAAAAAATGATTGCTGGTTTCGGTTCCAGCGTTGGCAAAGCCAGAGACTGAAGTGCAGGCTCGACTGGTGTGGGTGGCGCTTCCCTTGGCCGCGCTCTGGGCAGGGTGGCTGGTTCGTGCTGCTCTCCTGCTGCAGGACCCATGAAGGGACAGAACAGCAGCTGGGGGCGCTGGGACAGCACAAGCTGGCGAACAGCTTTGTTTAAATGGTAGTCTTGCCTCTTAAAAATGCTCTCGTATTGATTTATTTAGGGAACATCTACTTAGTTTGTGCTATTTTTATGTCTGAGTTAATGCCTTTTCTTTTTTCTACTATAAGCTTTAGACTGCTTTGAGACACAGGGTGTAAGATTCTGATCTGTTGGTGTTGCAGTGCCTCCATACTTCAACTGCTGTGAGTGCTTTAGCTGGGTCCTTACCCCGGAGTTGTTACTGTGAACGTTTTACTCCTAATATGCTGGTCACTGAAATCCTAAATTGGGAAATACGGGCTGTAAAAGTTGTCAATATAGCAGGAGTAATGGAGAGCTGCCCCAGCTAGAGTCAAGTGAAGTATCTCCATCTCCAGTCCTGGAAGCCACCTCAGAAGGGATTTGTGGAGCTGGGGGGCAGGTCCCTGTGACGTGGGTGGGAGGGAAGGTGCTGGGCGCTTTGGCTGCTGCCAGCACCTGAGCCCACTCGTGGTTACTGACTCTAGGGGGGTCAGAGGCCTAAGACAAGAGGGGATGTGAGGAAAAGGATTGGGAGTAAAAATACTGAAAATTTTTAAGGTGAGAAGTAGGAGTTCAGTTCTATAAACAGTCAGTAATAGCAAAATTCATCTCACCTAGGAGGCATCAAGAAGAATTAAAAAAACAATTGGACTGCCAAAATGATTTTGGCTAATTATAGCAATGCAAGATGTTTACCTCGGTTGACCTCTGAGCTAGGCTGTTTGTCTGAAAATTGGAGGTTTTGTACAAAATCTTGAATTTCCACTTTCCATATGAAATGGAATATAAATTTCCATATGAAAAGAAGGATAAAATACGGAAAAAAAATCAGAATGGACAACTGAAAAAAAACTTCAGTTGCATTATCAAAAATGAAAATGGCAAGATTTTATATGTGGGAAAAAAAAGACAAGATAATCCAAGGGGAAATGAGCAGTCTGAAAACTTAATACCATCTAGTTAAAATTGTTGCTTTTTATTTAAACATTTTGATTGATGTGAAAATATTAATTTACTTGTCTGCTGCTTTAGCTTCTATTTTTTTTGTTGAAGATAACGCATCTCTTCTGGCTTTAAAGTATCTGTCTTTACAGATCTGGGGTTTTTTTTCTTTGAAACCATTTCTTGCCTTGTTTCTACGAGTCAGTAAGGAGTAAGGGATGAAAGTAAGAAAGCCAAATGAATGCAACTAGCCAGTATTAAGTACGTTCAAGTATTGAGAAGGCTACTTCTGTCTTCCTTGAGATACTGTAAAACAGATGCTGCTGTGCCATATCCAGCCTGTCATAAACATGCAAATCTTTTATTTAGCAGTCTTTGTTTAAAGCAAGCTTGTTACCCAAGACAAAATCAAGCCCTGCCAAAGTCTTCATTTGTCATTAAAAATCTTATTGCCTTTATTCCCCTGTCGTTAGCTTTTATTGGAGTAGTAAATATTTTTAATTAAACAAGATTGGGGGGAGGGTAGTGTTAGGAACAGCACCGATTTGATACAATCAGAAGTGCAATTTTGCTGGTATTTTTTTCCACTCATATAGTGACCACTTTACTGATGTGTAACTGTACCGACAAAGGCTTTCAGATGTAAACTGACATTGTAGCTCTACTAATTGATGCGTATAGAAATTATGCTGTAAAAGGATCTGGTGAGAGGGAGAAGGAGAAGGAGAAAGGAGGGGCAGGAGGTGTAAAGGTGGGGCAGGGGGCGGAGAGGTGGGGCAGGAGGTGTAAAGGTGGGGCAGGGGGCGG
>VYZM01006827.1:32358-78782 GCA_013398915.1 Dromas ardeola
TGGTGGTGATGATGATGATGATGATGATGATGATGATGATGATGATGATGATGATGATGATGATGATGATGATGATGATGAGGAGCCTGGGCGGAGCGGGAGTGGTAACTGGCTTCATGCAACAATGTAAGTTCCGCGTTACCTCTCTAATGCAAACAGTTCTTCTCTGAACAAAAAATGAAAGTTTGATGTCAGATGTGTGATTTCTCAGTAAAGCTTGCAGTACAAGATACTATAAAACAATTTTTCTGTATTAAAATTGAAAAAAAAAAAAGATACTGGATGTTTCTGGGGAAATGGTAATGCATGAAGCTATCTGTACGAGTGAGCTTTTTGTATCTGAACCAGTAAATGTGAAACTGCTTGAAACAAGTGTTTCTTCTTAGGTGTTTGTACAGTGCCGGTTGTGATGGAATTCTTGGCTGTGAAATACAAACTGTAGAAATTACTGGGGAGTTCAAGTCTGGCGTTGTGGTGGAATTTGGGACTTGTTCCAATATGGCTAATTTAAATGTCATATTTCAAGGGGTTAAAGGACATGTGAACAAGGGTACTGTATACAGAATTAGTGTGAAGATTTACAAAACCCATGGAAGGTCCGGTGTTTGATTCTCACAAGAGATTTCTGCCAGAGGTGAAAGAAAGCTTTCTCTTAAGTATAGAAAACAAGCAACTGAACTAAAACACCTGGAATATTTTTTATGTGTCAAGCCAGATCTAATTGTTACTGGGATAAACAAGTGCAAACTGTTTGCAGCACTTAAAAGAACTGCCCTGTTGGGCAGGAAGTTGCCTTTATTCTTGCTTGTTATTATGAAGGAATGATTTGATATTCCTGGTGACTGTGAAGATTAAACCGGAGATTTATGTTAATGCAAAGGATTAAAAGAATCTTAATAACATTTATAAAGATGCAAATGTTCGCCTGCATTTTATCTTTTTTGCAGATGAATGTGCCATAAGGGAAATATTGAAGGGGGAGAGCACATCCTCACTCTGAATTGCAGCATCTGGTTTAATACTGCACTCACATGGTCATGAAGTATTAGTTGTTTTCACCAGTGTGTTTTTGAACAGTGTAAGTGCGATGCACTTTTTCTCCCAAACTAACTTAAGAATATCAGAAAATAACAATCTGCTTGAAATACATAGTGCCTGTTTAGTGTGTGGCTTCACGTGCTGCAGATTTTGAGGAACTGTAAATATTGCTCACTGTATCTCTTTTTTTCTTGCTACTCTGTCCCTTTCAGACTTAGTTTCTAAATAGGAAGGTGCTTGAAATACTGGCTGCACTGTAGAATTGGCAGCTGTGTTTCCCCGGTTTCAAACCATCCTCCCAGTGCAAACACAGGCCACACCAGCATGAAAAATTATGTGCTTTATTTGGGAGCCCTGACGTGTAATATTTTACATATATGTACATACATTTCATATGGAGAAATTATAGAAAAAATATGATTTGAAAAAGGAGGCAATTAAGGTGAAGGTGTAAACATCACTAGCCGTTTATGTTCTGTTTTGGGTTTTTTCCCTGCTCTTGGACCGGTTGTTTACTAACAGACGAGTATATATAAACAGGAGCCACCTGGATTTGTTATGCAATTCAACGGATATAACTGTGGAAATGTCCCAGCTCTCAAATTAATATAAATCTTCAAAAGGTTTTGAGTAGTTAAACATCAAATAATCCATGTAGTAGAAGTCATAGCTTCGTTGCCGTTGGGAAGGAGAAAGCTGTGCAAAGTACTGCTGTGTAATTTTAGTGGTAGTTCTTTCTTCGTTGGAGTGCCTGTCTTTAAATGTGGGGAAAGTTAAATTTTGTGGAGCACCAATTAAGTGCAAGAAAAAGTTTGCATCTTCTTCCATACTTTCAAATTTCCCAACAAAGTCGTAGTCTATTAAACACGGGCTGCAAAGCCTGTTGACGTGATCCCAGTGGATATCCATGCCCACGGGCCTGTGTACGTCCAGGAGATACTGAATGAACTCTTTAAATTTGACTCCAGAGCCTGTCCTTAGTGCTTCTTTGGTGGCATTCACACGGTATCTGGAAATGATGGCTTTTCCAAAAACCGGGTGGTAGTAATTGTTTGGGTGTTCAAACTTGTCCCGAAATGCAGATACCAGCTTTTCAAAAGGTTCACGAATAAAAAGCATCTTCGTGTAAGTGTTGAGCCTGTGATAAATGCCTTTGTGATCAAACCCATCCAGCCTCTTTAAGTAGTTTCCGTAGTGCACCGTGTTGTGCTGTATGTCTTTTGTGGACGAAGCCAGCCCGTTGAGAACCATGAGCACCCGTTTCCAGTTGGAGCAGCCGGCTTTTGGGACTTCACAGTATAAAACTCTGTATTTATCTTCTACAAATATTCTCGAAACGTGATAAGGAGTGATTATTCTTCTGTTATTACTCTTGTATTTAGAACAAGTTTCCCTCATAACCCGCTTTCTTTCTCTTTGGATCTGATAGAGACTTTTCCACTTGTTGTTGTTTCTGTCCTTGGATTTAAGCGTGGGCAGGTTGAGAAGGGAGCTGTTCATGGAAATCAGAATTGGGCTCTTCTTAATTATAAATCTCCTCCTCCGCTTATGGAGCCTGATGGAATTAATTTCTTCACCTTTCTGTTGATCTTTCATCGCAAACATGATGCTGCTTTGCCTTCTGTCTGTGCTTTGAAGCTGAGGGGGCACGTTTTGTAATGAGTCACTCTGCTTTGCCGTTGCTGCTCCCTCTGCAGTGGTTTTCCTTAATCTTCTATCCTGGTTATTGCTGGAAACACAGTCCTAATGGGAGAAAAAAAGATGAAAGATGTTAGTAAATGAGGAAATGTTTGTCACAATTAACAGCTTGTACCAGTTAGTGTGGATCTGTTCATACGTTCTGAGTTGAGCAGAGCTGGACAACAGAATGCATTGCTGCGAGTCCTCAGCGCTGTGCCCACCTTGTGGTAACGACTTGTCTCTTGTCACCTTGTTTGGTGCTCGCGTGCAAATCAAAGGCTGAGATGAGCCTGAGCTGGTGAACTCCAGTTCAGATTTGGCTTTAACTGTACTTTAGGTGGTGCCTGTACCTGCGCTTTGATAGGTTTGTCTTGGGTATGTTGGCTTTGAAACTTCCACACAAGGTATCCCAGTGTTTTGAGGACTGACGTAGCTCTTCCCAACTGCCCGTTGGCGCACAGATCTGCTGGGTTTTCCCCCCTCTTTGGGTGCAGTTGTGCCCAGAGAAGCCTGGCAGGGAAGGGAGGTCTCCAGCGCTGGTGAGGATGTGAAGGAGGGCGCAGGAGCGGGACGCAGGGAGAGCGTGGGGGCTTTGCAGCGCAGAAGCGGGTTTGGTGGCAGCAGCGTGAATAGGCTGAGGGAGGCGACCCTGGCACCAAAGCCATTGAGACGTGGTGAGGAGGGTGAGGGCTGGGAATGAAGCTGTGCCTGGGATTAGGCAAGTGAGACAAGTGGGCCTGTGGTGAGGGGTTTCTCGGACCTGTTCCCGTCCATTAGGGGGATCTCTCTGGTTAATACTTTGTTTGGCATGCAGCCCAGATGCACTCCATTACGTCCTGCTTCTCAGAGCAAGTGAATTCCTCTCTACAGGTCTGTGCCTCTAAGACTGCAATTAGGTTCTGGACGCTGTTTAACTACATGTGAGCCCTGTTTTGAGAACTCGCCTGGGAGCCGAGTGGCATGCGAGCAGCGAGGGAGTATTCCAGCAGAGGAAGCAGATGTAGCTGCAGAATGTTTACAGCTTACCTAAAATGCCTGATGTTTATTTAGAGGTTTTATAAATTGGAAACTTCTGATTTTTAGTCTTTATTTGCTCCCTAATAGTATTTAAAACTGACTTCAAAGATAAGGTACTGGATGAATTTTAAGTTGTATAGTGTGGGGATTAGTAGGGTCATGTGCTTTCAAGGTGGCAAATTCAATCTTACTTGTAATAGTGATTTTACAAGTCTCTGGCTGAAAAAAAGAGATGCTATTGACAACTTAGCAAAATTGTGCTGTCATGGAGGTTATAGCTTGCCTCATACTTCTTTAAGGGTGAGAGATTAAAGAAAAGTCTCAAAAAAGAGACTCTATTTGTTACAAAAAGCATTAGTGACAAAATAAAAAAATCAAATTGTCTTATTTTGTAGGTGACTTGCTTAAAATGATAACTGTTACACAAAACTCAAACGGAACAGATCAGTATTAAAGACAATTTTTAGAGTACTATGCAAGTTGTTGCAGAACTTGGGCTTCTGAAATGTTTTGCGGGCTGTTCTGGTGTGGGATGTGCAGGCTGGGAAGCCAACTGATAACGTGTCATACAAGCACTACATACTCAGTTGTTGGGAGTCGTTGCTGTACTCCGCTCTGTTCTTTAGAGCTTGTTTCTGGTATTCGAAGGTGTATTAAAGTTTTTGTCTATGTAAAATACCAGATGTATTTCTAAATATTACCCCTCACAGAGTGGCTGAAATTCAATCCTGTGAACTCGTGATGCGGCTGGTATCTCAAGGTTCTCAAATTCAGACTTCCTAGGTGCTCGCAGCTGTAAGGACGATGACGAACCTACAGTTTTGGGGCAGCTCGAAAGCCATGATCTGAACGTCTTGCGCCAGTGTCACCCTTCAGGTGAGCCGGCGGTGCGGTGCGGTGCGGCGCTGGCGCGGCGGCTCCCGCGGCTCCCGCGGCTCCCGCGGCTCCCGCGGGCAGCGGCGCTGGGGCCGCGCCGCCGCCGTCGTCCCCCTGCGCCGCGGTTCCTGCGCCCTCTGCTGCCGCCGGCGGCTGCGAACGGCCACTAGGTGGAGGAACTTCACCGGTGTTTTAATTTAGCCTATTCTTAAGTGCCTCTCCGGACCTTAATTCGATCAGTACGATTTCATACAGAATATTAATGCTTGCAAAGTTTGCAGTATCGTTCAGCAGTATCCAGTCTAGGAAAAAACTCATGAAACTCAAGTCGCATAGCTTATCAAATTCATATTTTAAAAGGAAAACTTGCACTTCATGGCAAAGCTTTGATGCATCTTTCCTTTTCAGTGCTTCATCTCCAGTCTGGCGGCCTGCTCTGAGCCACCTTTATCCATACTCGCAATATGGGTGCAGTTTTCCTTATGTACTTCTGAAAACTTACTTTTTTTGGTTGCTGGAATCCCGTGTTATATTTTATCCCTAAACAAAGAAAGAAATTGAAGTCATTATTTAGTAAAAATAAAAACATTATTTTCATTTTTGCTGGACTGATAACAGTGTGTCCTCTCGGGAAATAAAAGGAAAACAGGAACAAGTTCTGTTAATACAATGATAAATAGACCAATGATGAATCATAATTAGCGTATATTTCACAGTAACAATACTCCTTGGAAGGCCTCTTCATTTAGACATGTCATAACAATTGTGAAGTGGGGTGACTGTCTCTACCTCCCTCTTACAGATGGGGAAACTGAGATGGGGCAAAGTGAGTGCTTAAGCTCGGCTGAAAGGCCAGCGGCAGAACGAGAAGCAGCTGAAATTCATGATCCCAGGTTAGAGCTCTAAAAGAAAGGCTGTTCTTTGTGTACTTACCTAAAGCTGTGTGTTTTTTCCAGCACCACCCCCCCCACCTTTAGTATGGTACTTAATCATAGTCATAGCTTGCATTGAGTACTGTCCTGTGCTGTAACACTAAAGCAACACACAGCGGAGTTATGTATAAGTGAGGGAATGTTTGTAGCGTTTTGGAGAGACAAAATACAGAATGTGTTTTGCCAAATCTCTTGGCTTCTACAGTGATGTCTACCCGAAAATATAATAATAAAGATGTGAAACTCCTAGAAGGCAGCTTTAGCAGATGTGTAGGATCTCTTTACTGTTCCTAAGCTCTGCTAAGTATAAGTTGATAACACAGGAATGTATAATGGAAAAAAAAAAAATCTTAATTATGAAATTAGTTTGGAGCTTTTCAACTCTTAAAACTGCTATCATCACTGTCACTGTTGCTTGAGAACTTCAGTTGCTTGAAGACTTCAGTTTGATAAGTCTGCATTGTGATTCTGCAGCCTTTTTGAGTAGGACAATTACAGGTAAAGATATTGCAAAGCATTGCAAGAGAAAGCATCGCTGGAGTGGCTCAGTCCCATCAGATTAATGTTCGTGGTACTGTGAAAGCTCTCAGAAACACTGTGCATGCATAGTTCACCTTCTACCTTATTGCAGTTAAAGTAGCAACTCCAACTTATGTGATCAATCATGTTTTGGTTTTTCTCTTTTTTTAAATCGGATCTACAAACTGGTGTTTATAGTAGAGTCTGAGTAAAATTGCTGTGGTTATTTCTGTGCTGTTACAGCTCACCTAGCGATGCTCATTACTCTGTTGGCTCCTGTTTGAGCTTGAATTCCGCTGCAGCAATTTGTTAGCAATAAATTAAAGTTAAGGTGGATGGGGGTATTGTGATTCTGTGCCTATTAAAAGCAAAGGGCATATTATTTTTACTTCACCAGAAATAGATTCCAGACATCATATAGAAGGAGTCTTAAGCCTTGTCCTAGCTGCTTCTCAAACTGCAAAAGAAAGAACATATATTCTAAAGAGAACCAGAGCTAATCTCGAGCATCCTTGTGTGGGTTCTGGAGGATTAAAACTGATTCTGTTGCACCAGGCTTTAGGAGGTGTTATTGAGCTGTTGCCCGGTTCCTGATGTGATCAGTTAAAGAACCACATTTGTTCTACCGCTGTGTAATGTGTTACAGAGCAATGAAGGTATGGAAACCGCTGTCCGAAAAGAATAGCAAAAACTGAGCACCGGCACTTTGAAAGAATTGATACTGGAGCTTGGGTGATCTGTTTAAGCCATGAAAATGTTCTGTTTGTCAGCAGATGTAACCTCTTTTTTGCTAACCCTGAAGGCATAACTTTAAGCCACTTGAGCTAGATTTGCGTTGGCTGCTTGGCCTCCTCTCTAAGGCATCATTAATACAGCTACCTGGAGTAGTTACTTAACTTTTACTTTAGGCTTTCTTGAGGCCTTTTATTTGCCTTATAAATTCAGAATATTGTTGTGCTATCTCTTCTCTTACAGGCAGAAATCATATGTGTGAGGTACAGTTTTGACAACACGGTTAAGGAATTTAGTCAGGTGGTGTGGGTTGGTCAATTCTGCTGGTTTTCTGTTGATATCTTTTGGTTTCTTGTGCATAAGTAATATCATGCACTTAGTAATTCTCTTAATAATGTTATTACAGGCTGTAGTTACAATTCTGTTCAGCACCAGTGTATTCTTCTCAAGTATTTCTTTTTTGGTCTTTCTTTAAACTGGATTGAGTATTGTTAGGTCATGCCTCGTCCTCTGTCACGGATCCTAGAATCATGGAGATTTACTTTGGCTATCAGTACTGTCACCATGCATAGGCAAGAATTTATATATTTAAATATTTCTCCTACTGTGAGCTAGTTATGCCTGCCAGTGTAAGATAGGAGAATGGTTGTGTCACCCTCCCTGGAAGATAAGATCATATAATGTCTACAAATCCACTCCCTTTCTGAAAGCATTTTGAGCTTCTCACAATTGAAAACATAAATAGGTGAGAAAAGGCTTGGTCACCTATCAGAGAACTGCACAAATATTTTGGACAGAATCAGATGCAAATATCAAAGCATTTGCTGTGTCCAAATTGTAATGTAAAAGTTAGGTTAGGCTTTTTTTCCCCCAGACTTGTTTGGTTGTGGTCATTTGTTCTGACTTCAACGGGAGCAGTGATAGCTTGTAGCAAAACCACACACTTTGTGTAATTACCTGTTAAAGTTGGTATGTATCTATCTATCTGCCATGAATAATAATGATTAAAAATTAAAAAAAAAAATTTAGAAGTGCAAGGAGAAAGTATGAAACCTGTCTCTTTTGTGGTTAATTATGATGTCTTTGTAGTAGTGTTTCATAAAGTTAACTTATTTGAGAGATTAATACCTTGCACTGATATGCTGTGCTTAAAGAAATTAAAAATAAATGCTAGTAGGAGATGAGTAACTGTTTAAAAAAAAATATTCATTTGCTAGCTTTAAGATGTAATCAGAACAACAATTTATGTTTAATGTAAATGTTTGGTGAAGCACTTGCCAATCTCTTCAGTGTTTTCTGAATTTGTGACTTCTGAAGTTGGCTTCTTCTAGCTGTCTTATGCTGCAGCCTGTCACTGCAGGTTTACAGCTACATGGAAGAAACCTCTTAAGCGCAGTGAACACAGGGAAGTTATGTTGCACAGATCTACTACACTAGTTGAAATCTAAATTTAATGTTATGCTACATCTTCACTGTCCATGTTACCAGCTTTCAGATGTTACTGGCAAAATAGTAATATTTCTTTTGGCCATAAATAAAGCCCTGATGTCGGCTGCACCCAGGTGAAGTTAGTGATCATTAAACGTTTGGTGCCAGACATGATGATGACCAACATCTCGCTGGTGTTCAGAGGCAAAACAGCCGAGAGACAGAATCGTTCTATCAGTTGTACATCGCGTATGTCAGTTTTCATGGGGTTCTTTTCTCTTCCCCTTGTGCAACCATGGTTTTCCAGACCTGAGCTCAGCCTAGGTTTTATGTCTGCTTTTGTTGTCTTTCATGAAATATGAGCTTTATGCTTCATCCAGTCCTGCCATACAGGCAAACCCATTGTGAGCTTTTTTTTTTTTTTTTAAAAAATGCTACTAGCAACACAATAAAATGGCCTTCATCTTCCCTGTGTAATATTATATAGCTTTGCCTCTCTGCCTTCTCTTCAATCTCTGCTTCAAGACCTAATTTTGGTTTGCCTCTGGTGTTTTTCTCTGTTCTGAGACTATACTACAGCTGAAATATTTTTTAATAAAAATGATAACTTCAAGTCTGCATCTCTGACTCCATCCCTTAATGGGCTTCTGTGAGCAGTGTATACTTGTTTGCTTCATCCGAACTGCTTTGTGAAATATGCTCAGGAAGGGCCGTTTCTCTCGTTGCACGAACATCTGCCTCAAGTGTCCTACCCTCGTGTGCTCCAGCCTCAGGTCTTTACTCAGAGGCAACAATGCGTACGTAATCGCAGAATGAATAATAGATTAGTACTCAGAATTCCAATTAGCATGAAAAACTTATAGTTTAAAAAGGATTTTCCCCAAAATATTGGTCAGATAATCTTTTTTTTCCAGTTTTTTTTCATCATTTAAAATGACCTCTTAGCTTGTACAGTATAAAAACCCTGCCCATTTCTGATCCTGACTTACTCTGGTGTCTGATTGTTTACATACTTGAATTAAATTACTCATTAAAGAAACTTCATTATTTTTAAGATTGCTACCATTGTAAATTATTTGTTTTTACATATATATATAAAAATATATACATGTAGTGTACGTATTTGGAATACCTTTTAAATATATAAACCTCTTGTTAGAAAATGCTTTTATTTTGGAATTGAGGCCTAATTAATAGAAAAAAATCTCTATATGTGTGTCTGTTTCAATTGTATGCTACGTATATCTCCTTTTTTTAATCTAAAATTTGTGGCTTATTTGATTAGGGAAAACCCCCTCAGAAGTCCCCATCTAAGCTGCACATACAGTACCTCATTTTAACACAGACGAAGTTAATGAGCCAAAGTAAAGAAGGCGCAGCAAAGCTGTAGCACATCTTGCATTGTGGCTGCAGAAAGAAGCAAACCTCTACCGCGACTCTGTAATCTCTAATCTCTTTGAGTCCCCGGAGAAGCTGCAGCTCTGCAGTGCCGTTTCCCACAGATGAGTAAACTTTTCCAGCGGGTGCTCTGGTTAAACCATACGCTGCTGAGCCCTGGTCGAAGCGAAGTGCTCACTGATGGGACAGGCATCGTTGGCTTTTACAGAGACTTGTGAAGTCACGTATTTCTGAGACACAGGGCACTTATTTTCACGTGTGTTGCGCACTAATTGTTGCGATCGTAAAGATAACGCAAACAAGTTTTACTGTATTCTGGATGGATTGACGGGGTGTGTGCAGGGAAAATGGTGAGCCTCCCGCGGTTTGACCAAAGAGCCCGTCCGTCACTCCTGAAACGAACGCGGTCAAACGCAGTCTCCACAGCACCGTTCACTTTTATGGCACCTTTTTGTATTTGGTGGCAGAATAATTATATATATGACAAGAATGATTTTATTTATTTATGAATTGTAAGAGTGAATTATTGGGGAACTTACTGGTAATGCAGCTTTTCTGGAAAAAAATTAGATGTTACTGTAAATATTGTATTCTGATACCCATCGCTACAGTATGTACTGTGTAATGATTTCTTTTTTCTTTTAACTTTACATCATAAAGCATAGTAAGTTATTTGTTACTATTCCAGCTTTTCACAGGTGAGAAGCAGAGAGACTAATAGCTGCATTTGCCAAACTGATCCAATTTTAGGTCGTCACATTTTGAATTACAAACTCAAATATTGATTGTCTGACACCCCCATGTTACTGGTCAAATTAAGTGAAAAAAAAAATTAGATGCAGACTCATATGGTGAGTCTGTAGTAATGCCTAGATTAGAATGTAGGTATTTGAGTTCTCGTCCTGGTGTTCAGTTCACCTCGTTGCAGATGCTGGCTCAAGTTGCGAGATGTAGTTTATCCACCAAAGACTAAGGTTTGAGGCCCAGGTTCTGCCACTCATCTCTGGATGTAGCGGGTTCTCATTGCGCACATCCAGCTGCGCGCCTGGTACGTATCCGTAACGTGTTCCCCATCAGTGGGCTGTGGCTGTAGAAACATCTCCAGCTGGTCTGAAGCTGGCCCGGGGGAGCTGGGGTCACAGCTGCTGCGGGCGAGATCCTGCTGTAAGCTTCATCGCAGGGCACATGGGCTTCACGCGATATAAAGCTGCAGCTTCTTGAAGAACCTACCCGTGAGTGTGACGTATTTTTGCCGCGGTAGGTGGTGTGTGTTCCAGGGGAGTCCTGATTTTTATAGCCATGATGGAGAACAAGGACTGTTAACTTGAGCGTGCTTCGTTTCGCCTCCATGGTGTGATGTTAGTATTCTTAAGATGCAAGTACTGGCTCCTCTTCGGCGCTTTCTGCAATCTCTGGTTTTGGCTAACATTTGCAGGCTTTTTTTTTTTTTTGTACTTTTCCTACTCTTAATATTCACCCTTCTATTCTATTCTTTCCAATAATTTCCTTCCCTTCACCTTCCTTTCCCCGCATAAAGAATTTGCAGTCTCTGCTCCGACTCTGTGACCCAGCACTTCTGAGGGTGTAACAGAAGTTAAGCTCGTAGTATTTCCAGAAACAAAAATGTCTGCATTTGATTAACTCCATTTTAATTGATCCTTCTCAGTTTGAAACTTGTGTTCTATCGCTTTACTGTTGTCCTTGCCAGCAATGGTGATGCTAAAAAACCCAGATTCCTTATAGGGAAAATCCAAGTGGGATATTTTGTACTCTTCAGAGGGCTGTTCATGAACAGCAGCATCTGACAGGATTGCGTTTTTATTCTAATAAAAATATACTGTATTTGAAGTAAGGCTTATAGAAAATAAGTATTATTTTTTTGAGCGCAGTTAAATACAAGGTTTATTTGTTTGCTGTGCAAATGTTAACCCTTCTGATGTTCTCGTGCCTCTGTGGTTCTGGTATGCAACATTGATCTCCCGCTGCGCTTTGTGGCAAAGACCCCAATTCTTGGGTCCATCTGGCTGAGTTAAAGGAGCTGAAAACTTACCAGACAGCTTTGATGGTTGTTTCCTTTGCACAGAGGGGGATGGATGGAATGTTTCTGTGGCTATTTCCCAGTCTCCAAATGAGCCCCTTGGAGCCCTGGGTAGTTAAGCATGACTCTGGGTGAAGAGCGTCTATTTCCCTGTTTTGGGAAGGCGTAAGAAGTTTGCCAAGCTACTGAGGATTAGGGTTTTTTTATCCCTTCATGAGCCTTCTTTCACACGTGTGTTCCGTTGTAAGTCAGATAACTCATTCCTCCTCAGTTCTTAGCTTTTTGTTTCAATCCTACCATTGCCAAGCATGCAATTTTTAATAGTTTAAATGCAGTGTATTTGAGGAACCTTGAACTCTGACTTGTGGCTTACCCTCAAGCAGTTGTTGTGGTGAGGTAGAATACTTCCCAAAAAGACAGCCGTTCACCCTTGTTTTCCCATCTCCTGCGCTAGTATTGTGCACAAACTGAATTACTTCACATGGGTCTTGTGCTTTTCAACCCGAGTGAGCTTCAGAGAGGTGGGCATCCAATCTAGGTGAGACCGTCAGCTTCATCTTTCCAAACCAGGGGAATCCGCAGTGTCTCCATCCCAGAGGCAGCAGGCAACGCAGCGTCGGGCTGCATTTGTGGCCTGGGGTACTTAACCATGGCAGCAGCTTGTGTGCACTTCAGTTGATTAAAACACGATTACTCTGGCTTTTTGTGACTGAAATGACTTTCCATCTTAATGAAGTAAGGGAGTCTCTGGACAGAAGTACTGTATATGGGAGAAGCAATGCAATTCTGAAGGGCATACCCTGGAAATAATTAAAAGCGTTCGGTTCATCCATCAGTTTGAACAAGAAAAATTACAAATGGGGGAGCCAAAGTAGAGATCAGCACGCACGTTAAGTGACTTTTAATGTTTGCCACTTGAGGACTTTCATACTGTCAAAGAACTTGTTATTCCCAGTTCCTTTGTGGCACCCGTAGCCAATCCTGTACGTCCAAATCGAGCGAAACTGCACAAAGTCACGAAGTAATGTCCCTCTTGACATTTTACCTTAGGCCATCCTTCGTACACAGTGTTCTCTGCTTTTTCCAGTAAGGGATTCTTGGAGCAAAAGATGACAGCATGGAGCTGGTCCCCACCGTTCCCAAATGTGGGTGCAGTGGTTGTGCCTACACGGTGTGTGCCAGGCAGGGTACCCGGGCTGCCCTGCTGCTGCGCCTCCCTCCTCATAAAGGCTTTGCGCCTCTTGCACGACTTGCCTCCTGGCTGTTTTGCTGTACACCTTTTTGTGTAAAGGGTACTAGTAAGAAATGCCATCTCCTGAAACTTCCCGTTTGTTTTTCCAGTTCTTAAACGCAAATTTATGTGAGAAATAATTGTCAAAGCAAGAGAGAAGCAGAAACAGAAGTGGTAGCGTTTTAGAGGAATAAATTCCTTTTGAGCCAAAACCCAGTTAAAGTGTTGCTGTGACTTCCTGGTACGTCCCACCAGCTACATATCTGCAGTGACTTTGTTAGCTCAGTATTGCTCAAAACTGTGGCGTTAGTCTTCTCCAGAAAGTTATTACTTTATATTCAGACTTTGTAATGAGGCTTTCTTTCATCTGTCCTCTACTCCATTGTTAAGATCATAAATTGCTTGAAGAGAAGCTTCTTGTGTCATTTAGAATTCAAAAACCCTGATACTTCTTTGACTTGCAACATGCTAGAAGAGGAGGTATGTGAACCCTTAAAGAAAGACACGTGCTACTGTGTTTTTTCATAATGTTCTTATGTTCTAAAACACACTGAATCCATCTCCTTGCCTAAATAATCACGTAACTTACATTTGGTCTGTTTCCTTGATAGCTAATAAAGGCAAGGGAAATACATGGTACCTTCGTATTGCGAACTCAACTGAAGGAATACAAGAAGCTGTTTGTGAATTTATTACGAGGAAGGTACCGCTGCTTGTTTACTTAGCCTTCTCTTTGCTATTTAGCCATCCTAATTAGAGAGTGCCATTTTCTGACTTAATTTATATTCGATAAGAATTCTATGAAGAAAGCAGAAAAGTCAAGCCTGTGCTATTGCATTCCCCGTTCCTTTTGCGAACCTATCCCTGGGAATGTTGTTAATTAGCATCATTAGCTTTCAGGCACTGTCAGCAGTTACTTGCAATTATTTCTGCTTAATATCTTTCAGTTATTCTCCATTCTCATATTTAGTATTTGCATATTGGCCAGCAGGTCGAGGCCAGCAGGTGGAGGGAGGTCATCCTCCCCCTCTGCTCTGCCTTGGTGAGGCGACACCTGGAGTGCTGTGTCCAGTTCTGGGCTCCCCGGTTCAAGAAGGACAGGGAACTGCTGGAGAGGGTGCAGCAAAGGGCTACCAAGATGATTAGGGGACTGGAACACCTCTCTTATGAGGAAAGGCTGAGGGAATTGGGTCTGTTTAGTCTGGAAAAGAGACGGCTGAGGGGGGACCTTATTAATGCTTACAAATACTTAAAGGGTGGGGGTCAGGAGGATGGGGCCGGGCTCTTTTCAATGGTGCCCGGCAACAGGACAAGAGGTAATGGGTACAAACTTGAGCGTAGGAAGTTCCATCTCAACATGAGGAGGAACTTCTTTCCTGTGAGGGTGGCAGAGCCCTGGCACAGGCTGCCCAGAGAGGTGGTGGAGTCTCCGTCTCTGGAGACATTCAAAACCCGCCTGGACGCGTTCCTGTGCAACCTGCTCTAAGGTGACCCTGCTTTGGCAGGGGGGTTGGACTAGATGATCTCCAGAGGTCCCTTCCAACCCTATGATTCTGTGATTCTATGATATTGCCTTCATAGCATGACTTTGACAAGGCCCTTACCCTTTATTCAGGTTTATTAAAAGTAGAAGCTGAGGTTTAAAATACAGCACTGCGTTTATATTTAGTAGCCTGTAAGAACTATCCAGATAACCAGCAGAGCTTCAGTGAATCTCCAGCAAGCACTTCATGTAACTTGTGAGTGCAGTGGAGGAGGAGTTAGCCGGCCGGAATAGCTCACCTAGAACCCCAGAAGGGCTTCAGGAAATTGCGCAAGTAGGACAGACACTAAAGCTTTAGCGGTCTTGCTACCGGAGGGAAGACAAAGCAATACAGGTACAATTCTGGACTGCTGTCGTGTCACTCTGTAGAGACGTTTCTTTGGGAGAGAGAGTGCAAATGGAAAGAGAAGGCTGCAGGCAGACTGCAAAGGTAGCTCTACGCAGGCGTGCCTCTGAGTGGTGAAGTTCGCTGATTTGCTAGATGGACCGTGGATCATACACCGCAGATGTGCAGCCAAATGCTGGATGTTACTCTGTGTTACAGTCAATTAGCTGGAACCGATACAGTTTCCCTTTCTCCTGTTCTCATAGTTAATTACCGACAAGTCTTCCTAGTGTAAGAGATCAATATGTGGTATTTTAAAAAAAAAGTTAACACCTGCAATTTAGCTACAAAACATGGTGCAAAAGGGGTGATAACTGGCCAGACTTTAGTTTGTGACCTGTGAGAAACAAGCGGGAGATGGCAGTTCTGGGAAAGCTGGGTGTGAGGGGTTGAGCTCTTGGCCAGGCCTTCTATTCCCAACTAATGAGCATCTGAAGGACAGCAGTGACTCTGTTAGTCATGTCTCACCGGCCCTACTCCTCTCCTTTGTGGAAGACTCCCTGTTTCTTGTTCAGGAGCTCACTTGCACTCCTCCAGCCAGATTTTAGTGACTGATTGGAAGAACAATTTGCTTGCGTAAAACTAGTGTCTTGGATTGACTTTCACATCAGTAAGAATGAGGGGGAAATGGTTCTGCTCAGAGCCTGAGTGCTGACTACTTCCACTATCTCTGGGACTTTATGTGGTTTCCTGGACTTGTCCAGAGCTGGAAACCCAGGCAGGAAGAGTCAAGGCGCTAGTCTGGGGTTTCAGCAAGTTTGAAACTTTTTAAGGGTAAGTGCAGGCCATTTAAGGTGTGAAACTTTGGGAACTTGCAATTTAATGTTTTTGTGTAAAGCTGGAAAAATTCATGTAAAGCTAGAAAAAGTGGCTGTCATTTAATTTTAAAGTTTATAATGTTTTCTAGAGAACTGTCCTACTCCCTGACTAAATACAGTCAACCTAGGATGCTAGCCAGGGAGATAAATGATGGAGAAATCAGTGGCAATTCAAGAAAAATACGTGAAGTTGAAAGTGGCAAGAAAGTTATATATCTCCTGAAATGACTTGGGAATGGCACGGATCTTCCCACTCTGAAGGGGTTATGCCTTGTTACCTCACTTGGTGATCCAGACCTTTGTCATTCCAAGGTCTTACACAAGTGAATACTGAACTTAGTAACAAGCTTTCTCTTTGTTCTGCCCATTTGCTGCATTCAGTGGGGATACAGGTATTTTAGGGATGGACTTGCAATCAAAAGTAAGGGCAAGACAGTCAATGCCAATGGCATCCTGGGGTGCATCAAGAAGAGTGTGGCCAGCAGGTCGAGGGAGGTCATCCTCCCCCTCTGCTCTGCCCTGGTGAGGCCACACCTGGAGTGCTGTGTCCAGTTCTGGGCTCCCCAGCTCAAGAAGGACAGGGAACTGCTGGAGAGGGTGCAGCATAGGGCTACCAAGATGATGAGGGGACTGGAACACCTCTCTTATGAGGAAAGGCTGAGGGAATTGGGTCTGTTTAGTCTGGAAAAGAGACGGCTGAGGGGCGACCTTATTAATGCTTACAAATACTTAAAGGGTGGGTGTCAGGAGGATGGGGCCGGGCTCTTTTCAATGGTGCCCGGCAACAGGACAAGAGGTAATGGGTACAAACTTGAGCGTAGGAAGTTCCATCTCAACATGAGGAGGAACTTCTTTACTTTGAGGGTGGCAGAGCCCTGGCACCGGCTGCCCAGAGAGGTGGTGGAGTCTCCATCTCTGGAGACATTCAAAACCCGCCTGGACGCGTTCCTGTGTAACCTGCTCTGGGTGACCCTGCTCTGGCAGGGGGGTTGGACTGGATGATCTCCAGAGGTCCCTTCCAACCCTATGATTCTATGATTCAGTGGTATCTGGTTTGGGAGTTCTGCTGCACTCATGGCATCCTTCACATGGCTTGTGTGACGTGAGTCTTCCAAAATGGTACGCTTCCTTTCTGCTTGGAGAAGGAGCTGTAATCACCTACGTTGTGATTACAGCTGTGGTTGTGTTTTTCTACTTTGGACACCATGTTGAGGGATGTCTGTGTCTGTTTCACCAAAAGTGTGTTATATGGTAGCTGCTCACCTTTATGTCCTTGAAGATAATAACAGTGCTTTCTCCAAGAAATTGGAGACATGATCTAAGAAATGTACTTAAAACAGAGAGAAGTGAAACAGACTTATTCCCCCCGGAGGTCTCTCTGGTTTTAGTATTGTGGAGTTTCCAAATGCTGTAATGTTGTTTCAAGAAACTTAATAAATTAAGGATAACCAAGCCAAAGCGCAGATTAAGTGAATTGTTCTCCAAGTCCAATTAACAAAGAAACAAACAACAATGCTGAGGTGTCAAAGGACTTGCAGGCTATGGTAGCAGATGGCATGAAACTGCATCACAATCAGATGCAGCAACTATGCCTGATGAAGCAATGCCAGCAGGTCAAAGGGGCAGTCGGACACTGGTTTTGTCCATGGAGGACACCAGGCATATCAGCAGAGACTTCTCCATCAGTAAAGTGGCAGTTTGGTGTTCGTGTTTTCTCCTTGGCTAGGTAAATGTCGATGAAAGTTGTTAGTAGGACACCTGGACAGCAGGACCTCAAGTCTGCACAAGTTGTCAAATATCTCTTTACCTTAGTATAAGGGGCAGTGCTTGAGGGCAGGAGGGTTTTTTAAATGAGAGAGAAGTTCTTTTGTTCTGGTGAATGGGATGAAGAAGTTTCACTAAGGTAGAATAATAGTCCTTGCTGCCTGAGAAATCTCTGACTCCTTAACCTTAGGCAACAGGAGAAGAAATTCATAGTAACTTGAGAAAAGAGTACTCAACAGGGAGAGAGACTGAAAAGTGTTAGACTTCTCTCAGGAAGAGTTGAAATGAACAGAGAAACCTATTCAGGATGGAAATGGGGGAAAAACTCCCCACAAACACGCTTGTGTAACAGATAAGGACTGGTGGTTCTCAGTAGGTCTCAGCTATTTTGTGCTGGACTGTGCTAAAATGGACATGCATTGCTGAGGGTACTTAACGCTTCACGCGATGTGTGAGTGTCTTGCAGGTTCAGATGCTTGTAGAGGTTGGAGCTTAATGAAGCATTTTATCATGTGGGCCTTATACGACAATTCAGCAGGAGTGGAATTTCAGGGATGCTTGCTCTGTTAACCACTGCTCACAACTCTTCCCATTAGGAACTGGGTATCTCGGTGTCTGATCCATTTATGGCTTGGTACTTGCATTGGAGGGAAGCCTTTGGTGCCTCTCTCCCTGCGCACTGCCCAGCACGGCTCTGTATCTCCATTCCAGCACTATTTTTCTACCCGCAGTTAACTGCAAATACTTTGGGTCGGGTGCACAGGGAGCTGCTGCCAAAGTAAATGACTTTCCCCTATCCACGTGGCTTTTCTGTTCACTTTACTAGTCGTTCTCTCTGCCAGGTCACTGCGTTTTCCTTCCCTCTCCCCTGCACAGTTTACGAACATGGGAGCTGGCAGAGAAGTGAAAGAGAAGATGCAGCAGTGGTGTGCCAGTATACCTCAGGTGCGCGGGGGAGAGAAAAAGAGCCTTCTGTGGGGACTGGGGATTGTGCTCCTCATCTCCACACCTGGATGAGGTACACTGGTCTTCTAAAGGGGTCCCATCTGCTATGGCAGGGAGAAAAGGCAGGTATTCTCCGTTTGGTCACTCTTCCCCCATTTCCTACTGGTGCCGCTTCTGCCTGTGCAGCCGCAGCCTGGGCTGCAGGAACCAGAAGGGCTCCAGTATATTTGCCTCTCTCTGTGGGACCTGCAGTGAGAACCCCTCTGCTGCCGCCATTTTATGGCCACATCTGCATTTTCATTCGCACGTAATTGCACATGCTAATTTTTCTAGTATCCTGATGTAGAGTGGTGTGTCAGCCCAAGAAGGGGCCATGTGAACGGAGAGATTGAGTTGTTTGCATCTACCTTGGGAACCCGCGTGTGGGATACAGTTGCTATGACAATCGAACCATCTCATTTTGTAAGTCGGTGCGTGCAGACAGCGAGTAGGCAATTGGGTGCTGAATATAGTTAGCTAGGAACCTAACTTTTATTTAGCTGATGAAAGTGTGTGAATGTGCCTGATTCCATTGAACGCTTTTCTACGATGATCATTGTTCAGAGCATTTCGATATATTCGTGGTTCACTCAGTACATTGCATACAATTACATACAATTCATTCTCTCCATTATGCATCGGCTAAAGGATCTCTGAAGTAATCTCCCACTCTAATTCAGTCTTCTGAGACAATCGTCTTACAGACAGAAGTGTTTCCTGACAAGGACGCACGCCACTGACTGGGTGTGTGGCTTACACACTGTAATTCAATAGTGCAGCTCTCTTTTTTGATGCCTCTGCTCTAGTGCTGATGAAAGCCCAGGACTGTAGCAGAAAACCGTGCACATGCAGGACTTTACCTGTCTGACCATTTCTTTCCTCTGAAGTGTGACTCTTTGCACTTCAGATATGGGCTTTTTACTGAGCTGCCTAATAGCTTGTTGAGTTTGTGCTGAGAATGCCCGCAGGTTGCACTCTTACGTGGAAACACTAGATAAGACCAATTTTTAAATCTTTGAGAGTAGTATGCGACTCTGCTAGGCAGCCCCTAAGTCTCAATCTTTTGTGTTTATCTCAACTGTTTATTGATAAATATTTTACCTTTTGACAAGTCAGTTCATTTCAGTCTTTATTTCCACTTTTGATGTTATATTAAACTCTTGCATTCAAAGTTGTGACTTCATTGTAATGGCAGGTGGCTATTGCATTTAAAATGAATAGCGTGCACCAGGACTTTTTACTATTTGCAAATCTGACAGTGGTCTTCTCATGGTCTTCTGGTTGATCTACTGGGGGAAAAAAATAACAGAATTTATATTTTTTACTTTAGTGTTCCCTACAGCTTTATTACTCATTGTCCAGGAATGGAATGTATAAAACCTCTGAACTCCACTGGCTGAAGATTTGCTACTCTGAGAATCGGAATTGGCAGCATGGGTTTTAAAAAACCCTTTGTTACAGTAGTATAGCAGCTCCTGTTTAAGCGAGGGTTAGTTATGGCTGTATTGCACTGTAGTTGAAAATATGAAAGATTGGGCATTTACTTTGGTGGGTACAGGATCAGTTCCTCAGTGAGCGAACAGAAATGCAGTATCGATTCTGCAAGTGACGGTAAACTGCTCTCCTCATGTTTTTACTCGTGCTGTCTCCTCTCACTCTGCTTTTCCCAAAGAGGGTTGAGAAGTTAGTGCTGCTCCACTGAAACCATGTATTTTGGAAAACTACGGTGGGCTTGCAAAAAGCAAATTTCTTCCTGTTAAATTTTATTAGAGAAAAAAGAGTTGATAAAATAGTTAGTGGCTTTTTTGATTTCTGCAAGAACTTTAACGTAGGAAAATAAATGTGTTAAAAAAATACCCAGGCTATAGTTTTGGTCACATTTTTTCACTGTTTGTGTGTCTGCCTCAAGGAAAAATTAAAACCATCAGGAAGGTGTATGGAAAAGAACATCACCGTTTCACACACACTCGCTGTTTTCCAACCTTTTTGCCTTGCATAAAAAGGGGGTGGCGTTTTATAAACTGTCATAATGCCCTGCAGGAGAAGCTTGAATTATCCAAAAAGTGACGATGTCAAAAACTGTGACGTAAGGACTAAGTCAGAAATAAAAAATTTTTTGCATCTTCGTTTAGAATGAATTTAAATGTCTGTCTGTGTTTCCTGATGCAAATCTAACTTTGCTTCCCCCCGTTTTAGATTTTCATCTTAAAACGACGAAGGCTTTCTGGCACGGATTGGGCTTATGCTTTTCATGCAGTCTCCAATTCTGTTTTCACAGATGCTCCAGACTTTCTTTGGTGGAGCTGAAATGAAGTGAAACTTGCAAAGGCACACCACATGCCATTTCACATCGCTTTTTCTATACCTTCTGCTATACGGGATGTAAAGATTCCATCTATTTTGAGAACATGCATAGTAGCATGGCCTTGAATCCCTCCCCATAACTACTTGTGCGTTTGGTTTGTTTGCAGAAAAGTGAAATTCTTCGGAGTATATTCCTCTGAGAATATCTCATGCGAGTTACACCAGAGGAACTTGAGAAACCTGTATTTTCACTTCTATGGTTTGTATGTGGTGCAGGGCTGATAATCTTCTAAAAGAAGACTACATCTTTCATGAGTAAACTCAAATAATTAAAATTCTCGGAAGTTTGATCTGATTCCAGTTTACTACCTCTTAAATTTGAATCCATAGCCCCATGTTGCTTGTAAACAAATGAGCCTCCAAACTATCAATTGACATCATTTCCCTTTTTTCCCCATTAAGGAAGGTGGTAATTGCCAAGCGATAGCAAGTGCTGGAAGAAGCAGTATGAGTGATTTCCTTGGTGACTGTCAGACTCTTCAGACAAGGCTTCCAAACTCCATGCGTAAGAACAGAGATACGCTGTGGGACGGGTAGGCAATGGGGTCTTTAGCGAGCTTGTTTCTTGCCAATATACTGAAATCGGCTACCAGCCGTTCCAGCTCCGTACGGGTGTATTAGCTTGGGGGACTCACTGAAAGGCTAAATGATTCATTGCATCCTTTATTTTTACAGAGAAGCAATAATATGATAATATCCTTAAAGTTCAGACACAGAACCTCTGAACATATTTTTGCAACACTGGCTCCTCAGGAGATCTTTCTGTAGTGACTGATTTTGTATTTCATAATGTGGTGCGTTTCTTAACAATGCACTCTGTCAAATCACAAGACAGCAGATACTGTCTTGGAGTGAATTAATAGAAGAAAAATTCTTAAGTAATCTGCTGTTAGTAAGTGGCTAAGTATGGGTCAGGCAATTTCTGAGTTTGGTACTTAAGGTAGGGAACACTCTGTGTCTTGTTTTAAATGGGCTTAATTTTCAACAGTTTGCAAGATGGTAGGTCTCAAAGCCTATGTGACATAAAACTACAAGCTTAGCGTGCTTGGCTTGGTCCGTAGGCTTGGGTTCATCACTGAATCTCTCTGCCTCAGCCTCCACAGCTATGAAAGAGGAGGGATGTGCCTTCCTCAGGAGCGCGGTGCATGGTAACTGGTTGACCGAGAGCGTAAGTGGTTGGTGCTCTGCAGACATTACAGTGGTGGTCTCCTTAATGGGGATTATGTTGCTGATCACAGGCAGTGCTTTTGGACAAGGAATTACTTCTTTTTTTTTTTTTTTTGATTTCTGCCCAGGAGTTTTTACTGTTGTATTTTGTGCTGCCTTCTCTGTCTTGGAATTACTTGCAAGTTCTGCCTGTGTTTATAAGTTGCTGTTGATGGACGTACTCACTGTTGACACAGACGCTTTCCCAATACTCCTACTGTGCATGTGCTTTGGTGGTATAGACTTTCAAATATCATTATCCAGTTGTTTGGCCTTGCACTACAGTGTCACAGTGGACTAACCAACGTAAAGAATAGAAATACTCCTTGCAAAAGCTAGATTTGTGTATATATGAACTACTTGGGTGATTTTTGGTGTGGGGGCTTGTGAGCTTTATTTGGCTCTATGGAGTGTTTCAAACTAATGTGGATAGGATATGTGGCTATTAAATCAAGAGGTTTTAATGTTTTGGTTTTGGTTTGTTGGTGGTTGTTTTTTTTTTTAAAATACTACTTTCTGGTCGTATTCTGAAAATCTGCATAACTAACACTGTTTAAAATAAGCCTGTCCCAGTAATTTTTAGTCATGATTTCACCTTTGTCAGTACAATAATGTGAAGAAATTATTCCCTGTTATATTAAGGCTACAGAGATCTAAACCCAGCTGTAGTATCTTTGCTTAAACCGTACTGCTCTGTGAGTCCTCCAGAAGGAATTAGTCTGTTTTATTGCTGTGCACCAATTTTCCCCACAGAACTGCGCCGCCTCCTAGTTCTCAGGGTTCTCTTTCTTCTCTTTCAGCACCCTAAAGGCATCACAATAACCAAAATAAATATACACAAACATCTTAAGAGGGAAGTGCCTGTTAGGATTTCTAATGTTTTGAATATTCTTGTGCCGTCCCTTATCTCTCTGTGGTTTTGTTTAAGGAATAAGCTTGCAAATAATTAGAAATCCAGATAGGGATTTCTCTTGCCTTAAAACTACACAGGGACTGAGGAACCCTAATTCACTTGTTACTGAATTAGAGAATTATTGAATACTAGACGAACATAATACAGAAACCCTGGGTCAAGTGAAGAATCCCATTTGTTTCAACTGGATTCAATTATAGTTATCTGTATTTAATGTTTCCTTTAACATACATGAATGTTCAAATGTTCATGACATGTAAAATGCTGCTACTAGCTCAAACTATCGAATAAAAATTCCCTTCTTCTCTGCATCCCTTTTATTGAAATTGAGAGGGGGTAACTCTCTCATCGTATCCTATATTTTTGTGAGAATACTGCTGATTTCATTCTAAGTAAAAGTTATTCTAAGTTAAACGTCTGCATAGTGTGTTAGACAGTAAGTTACAGCACTAAGAACCTAAATCTTGTTAGACATAATTTAATAAGAGCAGAATTTTAGTTGATTTTTATTGTCCAAGTTCAGAGAAAAAATAGATAAGGTACACTTCCTGCAAAAAGCACAACATGGATATCTGTGATGATTTTCTTCTCTCTTTTTTTCTTCTTTTTATAACTGAAGCTGCTCTCCTTAATGTACATGAAAGCCTTTGTTTTTGCAGTTTCATATTTTTAAAAAAGGTATTCTTCTAGAACTTTACGCAATTCATAACCAGGTTATGTAGTGAAGGGTAAAAACCTGTCCGTTTTATGTGGCTCACTTCCTAAAAGTAAGCTTGGACAGTAGTACCACCATCTCTCATCAGATGAAGGTGAACCTCAGAATAGCACGAGCATGAAGGTGTTGGGCTTGTAATACTTCTGCTCATGGTCCGTTATTTCTTTGTTGATCTTTACAAGCCTATAACTCTTTTTAAAAGCATGACATTAGATAGATATTGAAAGGAAAATGCTGATGATGGCTCTACAAAACCAATAAAGCTGCCTTTATTAGCTTTTATAAAAGCCTTTATTGCTCATAGGGTCTTAGTCTCGGCGGGCAGTGAACCACATTTAGGCACTTAAAACCTCTTTCTCATGGGCATCTCCAGAAGCCTTCTCCCCTGCACTTACAGTGCTCCGCCCTTGCAAACGTATTTCTCTTCTAAGATTCTGCCCAGCAAAGTCAGAACATGGAATGCTAAACATACGTACTGCTCCTGGGTGCTGCTAACCCTGGGAAGAGGTGGCTCCTGGGAAAGGAACAAGTTTCTTTCTGTTTCCAGTATTACAATAGCTAAGACAGTAAACATTAATTTTCATTAAGCACTTTGCTATAAATCTCAGTTTAATATCCGTTTCAGATGTTCTAGATAAATCCTTAACCTTTCAGTTGCTCCCTCTTGTAATCCTGTATCAGTGATGAATCTTGGCAGTGACAAATGGCACCATTAGACCCTGCAACTCCTTCTGTTCCTGTTCTTCCCTTTGTGTTTTCTTTCGAGGGAGGAGGAGGGGAAAAGGACAGGCTGGGGAAGACAGTTGGAATACTAATGCCCGCAAACTGGCATCCTCTTCCTTCTTTTCCTCCCCTTCCTCAAACTCTGAGTGTGTCTGCAAGAACCACAAGTTGCCCTCTTAAAAAAAAAAAAAAATAAATCAGTAAGTTGACTGATACAAACCATTTGCTCATCTTGGTAGTAAATTAAGTGATGTTAGGTGATCAGTTAGTGATGTGCAGCCTTCCAGATCACTTAGTTCCAACATCAGTGCACGTAACCATCGGAAGCAGGTAGATTGGCTCCTGCAGTAGGAACTGCCTTATGCCCTTGAGATCACTCGCAGTGACTTTCCTGCACTCCTGCAATAAACTGGCTGACAGCATAGCCACTATGATTGAGAAAGTGATGCGCATGTTGCGACAGCAACCAGAAAGCTCAGAAATCGGCTCCTTCTTAAAGTTTCTAGACCTCTGTGGCAAAGAGGTTACTAGTTGTTCTACTGGAGAGAGAACTATAGTCATACAACGAGCGAGAGTTAACATATGTCGTGTAAGTAGCTGGTCTGGGTTGGACAGAAATGAACTTGAACTCTGGAACTTGTGGGTCTGCCCCACCTTTACCACCCACCACCTGATGGGAAGAGCAGCAGACGGGTACGGTAACAACTCGCATTTACGAATTGTGTTATTCCAGGTGTCAAAGGGCAAAGGTAGATGTAATTCAGCAATAACCCTGGCTTCCCAAGGACAAAATAAAAAACTTACTGTACTGCTTTTTCCAGCTAAGAGCCAGGTGAAAACAGGATTTTGACTCAAGATTAGATTGTAACTTTTAGTGAAATGAAGATAAAAGATCAACTTAGGAAACTTTCATTTTGGGAATATTCAGTTTCTGTTACAATGGTATTTCTTGGAATGTAATTTCTATGACTATCGGAAGTATCAATGCATAATACGTTTAAAAAACCCCGGACCAATCCCCCCCCGGCCCCCAATCTTCTAATGCAATATGAGGTGTTTTAATTTTGTGTATTTTCTGTTTTGAAGAAAAAAGTACAGACAATAATGTTTAAAAAATAAACTTAGCAGAACATGTCAGCTCCTATGTGGTGTAACAGTCTTGTAATCAACACTACTATTAAACTGTCGTGGAACAGCATAAACCAGTTAAAATAAAAAGAAGAAATTAAGAGGTTGCGCCCTCGTTTGCCGTGTGGATCGGGGGGAGTTAAGCCACTGCATGGAAGTGCCCTGTGTCACCTGCAGGGACTCCCCTTGGGATGCCCCGCCACCGTGTGGAATGTAACAGTAAGGATAATGCTTTAATCGCATGGTTTTGTTTGTCACAAAAAATAATTAAATCTGTCCTGTCTCTTTGAACAACTGCAATGATTTTTGTGCTATTTGCTAATATATTTAGATTAGATGCTGAAGTGAAAGCCTAAACACGCTGTCATCTTCAGGCACACTCAGGCAATTAGAGTGCAGCTTGTGTTATTGTTTTATAATTCAAGCCTAGTGAAGTCATAAATTAAGAAGCTCATTAAATTTTCAATTGCATTAATAGGAAAATTCAACTTATTAAATTCTTTGGTTAGGCGTAACAACAAAACATTGGAAATGCATCTTATTTTTTCTTTTTCTCTAGCTTTGTTAATCCCTGTTGCCCAGCTAGCCTTCTCTACCCTTAATGTAGGAAAAATAAAGTAATAGGGACATAAATTGTAGAAAACAAGTCTCTTAGATGGAGATTAGCAATGATCCTCCTTGTCACGTTTTAAAGAATGTTTTAACGCATTCTGGCTGCCAGCCTGTCCCACAAATAGAGGGGGCGTCTCAGCACAAGGTGCAGCATCTTTGCGCTCTGTGCTCGGCGCTGCTGGGTTTATGGCAGCATAGCGAATAGACTGATACCACTATTTCTATTTGGTAATGCAGGTCACAATTTGATGCTATAGGTTGGGCTATTTAAAAAAGGAAATATTAAAAATATCTCTGTTTTCCCTGCAATTGGAAATTGTAAGTGCATGTGTTTAACGGAGCATGCAGTGAGTGAAGTCTGTACTGGTAGAAATGGCTTCATATCCCTTAAAATCATAATGACTGGATTCACAGTTGTGCGTTTCCTTCATGAAGTTTTTTATTTGGTACCAGCTAATGGTTCAAGGCCAAATTATTTGGAAACTAATATAGTTACACCCAGTTATGATGCAGCTGGTTTTTTTTTTTTTTAATTACTCACTGTGTGTTAATATGCTCACATTACAACAGTACTAAAGAAATTCTTCATTCATCTCGATGGGTGTTGGTGGTGTTTAATTTATTCAGTGGCTATCTCAGTTATTGCCTAAGTGTGGTGAGACAGACAGAGAAATGATCGTGCGGGGGCATGGAATGCTTCGCACATAGTGATAACTCGCTCTCGATAAGTATATACACAGAAAGAAACATATTTGGCAGGATAATTTGAGGACCTCATTGTAAATGTGAGTTTTTGCCGAATAGTAGACTTACAACCTTCCTGTTGCCTGCTACCATTCAAAGGATAATTTTTGAGTGAAAAAGCTATCTTCTGTATCTAGTCATACCTACCAAAATCGTACCTATTAGCTGTTTGCTCAATCTGGACGAACGAATGCCACAGGGCAGAAAATAGGTCTGTGTTTCTTCAGGTAATTCCAGGGCATCGTTTCTGAAGCGCGTCCTCAGAGCACGGGTCCTGCCGACGGCTCGGTGAGCCCCCGACCTCCTTGGGACCCCAGGGTTTGCTATCGGGGACCCCTCCAAACTCCCCCTGCGCCTCGCAGCAGGGCAGTCAGCAAGTCAGCTTTTGCCTCACAAAGGTTGTTCCGTGCTTCCTGCAACGTGGACGTTTACAAGCGAGTTTCTACCAAAGGCGATGTTTTGCTGAGCAGATGGTATCGGCAATGAAAGGACTCACTTTTGGTTTGGTTTGAACCAATATAGCTCAGTCTTAGGCCAGTTCTTCCTGTGGCAGCTACACCCCGTTTGCAGTTCCAGGCTTGCAAGGATCGCTGCTGTTCATTAGCTTTGGAGATGTATAATAAAGAGCTGAGATGTAACGAAGGCTGCCTGGCTCCCGCTCACAGGAACAGGATTTCATATGGAAATGTAAAATATCATGTCAAAATGTGATCTGCATTGGAGATGTGCTTAAGCTTGTTTTCCCTGATCAACATCCTGATGAAAACTGCTTTCTTTGCTTTGGCTTAAGAATTTATCTTTATAGTACATAGCTATAACCAAACAGTTTGGTTAAACGAGCTGTGGTTCTGTGCAATGGTTTCTTAAAGATGGTTTGGTAGAGCAACAGGTTCTGGCTTTCCACTTTTTTTCTATTGTCAATTAGAATAATAAGTTTTAATGTACCTTTCCATTTATTTCTTTGAACAACTCTGCTGCAATGAAGCATATTAAATAATTTCATTAACCTTGGCCTAGACTTGCACTAAGAATCTCCTTAATTGGGCAAGCGTAGCACAGATGTGAGGTCTATGATTACTGCAAGCTATGCCAATCTCCTGGCAATGTGTCATTTTTAATGTGACAGCTGTATTCCCGCAATCAAGGGTTACAGCTTCTGGCAGCGTGAAGTTCTCATTATGCCATTTCTGCTCTGCAGTACAATAATTATTTCAAAGCAAGCTGCTTCATTCTCATCCCGAACCTGAGATCAGAAGTCTTCCTGTGTACTGTTTTGTGACTTTTCATCTAAGTATTATCTGCAGCAGCTGGGTTTGTGTTTAAAAGTTAGTGTTCTGAGACTGACCTAGGGTGTATTACTTTAAAAAATAAAATAAAAAAACATATATGTGCGTGTGCATATATATAAAAGTAACAAACCGAAATCCGTCCCAAAGTACGCTTCTCCTTCGAGGCAATGAGCTGGGAATAGCTTAAAATTATAGGAGATTTTTTTATACTTAATGATGTCATATACACATTATTTTTATGAACTTGTCTTTCACTTATCTACGAACTATTAAAATGCATGCTTTCTATAATGATTTCATCTCAGGAATTTAAAAACAAAAGCCGTGCAGTGTTTATCTTGAGAAGTTGCCCCAGCAGAAACCTGAATCAATTTGACTGATTTCACTTGAGATATTTTCAAGAGGAATATTTTTGTTGTTTTTGTCTTGAAACAGTGGATTTTTCTTTAAAGTCCAGTGGCAAACAATGCGTAAGTGAACTGTTAAGAGGTATTATGTTACCGCAACAAAATACGCCCACATCTGCAGATGTCAAAGGCTTTGGACAAGCTGCCCCCCTCTCCCCTTCCCATTTCCAAAGTCGCTCTGGGCGTCCGAGCTACTGGTGAAGGAGGGTGGGGTTTTTAGTGTCATAGACCAAAGAATGGAGCTAAGTTAAATGGGAAAGTAGCACAAGAAAAGCCTGAAACAGTTCTGAATTATAACTACGTGACCAAAAATAGAACCAGCTTTTCTGGGATCTAATGACTACAGTGGTGATGGCAATTGCAATGGAAATTAGAAAAGCATCTTGAAAGAGAATCACTTTTGATCAGCACCTTATTTTTAATAAATCAGTGCTGAATTTTAATTTGTAATTCAATTTCCTTAATGCATTCACCTTGTGTAACTGAGAAATCAATATCATTGGATGGATGTATTGTTTTTCCCTCTCTTTAAAGGTCACGTCCTGATTCAAGCACCTATAAAAATTAACATTTTTCAGTAATTTTAGAATAGGTAAGACTTCTCTGTAGCCTTAAGAAAAGTATTCTAACGTTCTGCTTTTGGCGGCAGCATAGTTTGATACATTACTGCTGTGTGACAAACCCAATACAGAATCCTTATTAATAGTCCTATTAATGTTTCATCTAATGTGAGGGAAATGGTAAATAAATTGTGGCTTTAACCCACTGCTGAGCTTCCAATTACTATTTTTCTCCCTATCTGCTTGCAATATATCATTTTTTTAATATGACTGCAATGTTCTAACAATCAAGGGTTAGGATCCGAACAGCATGAAGTCCTCATTACGTGATTTCTGCACTACAGCAAAATAATGATTGTGAAGCAAGCTGTTCTCCATGTAACACTTACAGAATAACTCATAAGACTACACATTTACCAGCTTCTGGTTATGGATTCAATTACTTCATGCCTCGGGTTTGTGGATGTTGGAATCATGTCATGCATCTGTCTTGAGCTGCACCATAAAACGCGTTCAAAGCGAATAAATTACAGGTGATGTTCCCCAGAAGCACTCTGAGGGTTTTGCTTTCTCCCAAGCCACTCAAGGCCGTGTCTTCTAAAAGTTTAATGAAGGTTTCATAAACCATAAAAAAGCCCACTAGAATGTCATGACCTTCTTTCATTTTCTGATACGGCGCAAAAAGCTATGTTTTCCACAATTAACCGGGAGAAGAGTATTACACTTGGGAGACAGCATTCAAAGGGTGTGTTACGGTCCCAAATACATATTAAACAGAACCGAAGAGGTAAATAAACAGTATTTCAGATGGCTATGCGGATCTTGTAAAGAGAGATTTTACTTTTCCAAACAATAGGTCTTTGTATCAGATTAATGCAGTTTGCCTCCTTCAATATGCAGTATAAAGTTGGCAAGGAGATGAAATCATAAATACTTAATTATTAGCAAGCGACTCTAGGTACAGCTGCTGTATATCTACTATTTCTTATATTAAGCACATAGCGGGGGAAAATTCAGGGTGCCTGACGGTACTTCGTCTGACCTATAGCCCAATTCCTCTCCTTCCTGTTACTACCAGATAAAATCAAGGCATACGTTAATGTAAGGCTGACCAAATGTTGTTTAGAAAAGCCTGTTTTTTCAAGAGGAAGGGATCTTGCTGTGCTGACAGCGTAAGAAGAGTTGGAAATGCTGAACAATTGTTGATGGGTGATCTGGAGTAATTACCAAGCTTGAAACCCTAACAGCATACAAACCACACCGCAGTTATAGCTCCATTATTGATCGTGCTTTTATGAGAAATCTAGCATTAGCTATTGTTTGTTTGCGCTCTGGTGCCCCAGAGAATGTTGAAAATAGATATAAAAAATTCAGTTGGAGCAGGGTCTTGCTCTTTTTCCTCCTGGTTTGAGTTTTTTTTTTCCTTTTTCCTTCTTTCTTAGCTTTACCCAGTGGAGTTTCAGAGAGAACAGGACAGTAAGGCTCCCGATACAACCCCAGCTCTGCTCAGTACGTGGTGCGGTCGCGCGTGCTGTACTGCCGTACGCTGTGCCTACAGCTCCTGCTTTGCCGTGCAGGGCACCCAGCTCATCAACACAGCTGAGGAAACCACGGCCTCAAACATCTTCCTCTCTCACAAGTACTCTGAAGCAACCTGAGGGGAAAATTGAGATTATTCTGACACGATGAGAAGGGATTATGCACAGTAGATTCTCAGCTGTTTCAGGAATTTGCTGACTGTAGCAGACTGGCAGGTACTCCCCGGGGTGTAACTGGGGCCTGTGGCTGTTGCAGGGAGGGCCAGACCACATACAGGCACTGCGTTTACAAGCCTTTTGCCCTATAAAATTAGGCTTCCGTACCTCAGAACATAGTTTTCCCAGAGGGTGAAATATGTGAAGAATTTTTGGGTGTAGATGCATGGTTTTGACACTCTTGCTGTGCGCGAAATGTGCGTCTGGTGGGTATGAAGTGGGAAACGCTAAAACACCTGAGGAATTTCTCGTCAATACACGCAGCTTTTTTCAGTTCTCATTGCTGAGCTTGATCTTTTCCCGTCCTTTTTCTGTGGTAGCCCCTCACATCTGGGAAGTAAAAGCACAGCTCATGGGACACGTTGGGTAGTTGAGTAAATTGGCGCAGATGTTAATTTAATAAAGAAAAATCTCTACTTGAGTCATGGTCCTGTATCCAAGCCAGTGATTTCCTGTAGGCTTTCACAGTCATCCTACAAGGCCGAGTACAGAAAAAGAATCATCGCTGTGGAAACCTACAACAAGAAGGTTTGGGAAAGGAGAGCATTCCCTTACAGCATTATAGGATAGCAACTAACTTAATTGCTTTTAGACTTCACTGAGATACTTTCGGTTTCATCCCCACTACAGGAATATAATTACTTAATATGCGGTATGGCACCTGTTTTGCTGAAGCCACGATGCTCACTTCATTGGGACCAGATTTTTATCTACAGTGCTTAAAACTGGTTTATGTAATAGAACTGGCTGTTGTTCTACAGACACACATAAAGCGAGGAATACTGACTAGGTGAGATGTGCCTGGCTGCTGAGCTGAGAATTATACGTCAAACTACATAGTGCACCTAGCTAATATGTCAAAAAGAAACCGAAAAGTTAAATAAATGGGCCATTTATTGCAAGATGATCAAAAGGCAGAATTGTGAAGCCTAACCTCTACAAAATCCCAGCTTGCTTTAATAGTTCTACATCTTCTAGAAAGAAACCTTGGGATTTCCATTTGTATACTTCACTAGGGGTTGGCTCCTTTGTAATCTCTCTCTTATTCTTAAATAGGAAAGGCATTATTTTCTTCTGTGGATGTACCTAAATGGGTGCTTCCTGGAGTGACTGTTACGGGCTCAGGTATCTGTCGTACCCCAGAATTAAATTCGAACTGTGTAACATACCTTTAGTGTTGTTGGGTAACACTTTGTAGTGTGAAGCATGTGAAGTTTCACAGTGAATATTGCATTTTTACTGTCATGTACTGCCAGTTTTTCAACAATGTCTTTGCATCTTATGAGTGTTTGCAGCATTTTTTGTTTAAAAAAAATCTTACATTTAGGTACTCATAAAGGTATAAATTGCATAATGCTCAGAGTACTTTGCAGAGCTGTTATCATAAATAGCAGAAACATTTTTTTCATCAGTAAAGAAATCCAGTGCGCGCGTGTGTGTGTATATACATATATATGAGTTCTCTAACTGCAGGAGCATTACATGTACCTGCAGAGTAGAAAAAGACTGATCAAGACTCTGGAGCTGTTGCCCGTGCCTGTGCTGTTCTAGGGCTGAACACGCTAGTCAGCCAGTCCAGGCATACCAGGCAACGAGGTTTGAGACCTATTGAACGCAGAATTTTCACAACGGAACTGCACGAATTCATTTAGCACAAGCATCTCTCTAACTATTAAACTCTGGATAACTGTCTGGCCTCCGCTGTAACATTTGCACCTACATAATGTGACTGATAAAATCGGGAATATTAACTGGAATACAAATACAGCAGGAATGGCTCTGCCTGAGTCCAGTCTTGGCTTTGCTTCCCCGAATGCTTTGGTGTCGGGAGGTGTTTGGGAGCTCTCGGTGGGGACGGTATGTGATGATACAGGGGCATTCTGGAGGGGGCGGCTTCTCCGGGGCAGCCACAGTGGAGTCACTTCGCTGGGATTTGGGGTAGTCGCAGAAAGTGGTATCATTAAATAGAGAGGGCTGACAAAATTCTTACTACACAGCCACAGCTGAGTAATCCTTTCTGTGGTGATTTGTTCAAAATGGTGAACAAAAAAGCGCACCTGTTTCTGGCACTTTTCGGGTTACGGTATCTGTGAGGCTTTTACTCGTGTTTTTGGTGTTTGTGAGCGGCAGCAGAGGGACAGCAGTGTTGTGCCGCTTAGAGGATGGATAAGCGGTGCTTTAGACATCGATGGATTATCTGTGTGTATGAAGCAATTCATAGATCCGTAAGCAAAGATGGTTACCGTTGCAATAAAAACAAAAGCACCAAAGCCAGAGACAGGCAATGCGAGCGCTCCAGCAAGTGTCGTGTGTCCTGAGGAGCCATCCAGTTACCGCAGCTCCTGACTGGGGAGTAGGGCAAGTATGTCGAAAGTCTCTTTTGGATATATTGTAGGTACAAACCTAATTGCCAGTAGTCCCTATGCTCTCATAATGAAGTTGCTCTGTAGCAGCAGTGGCTGAAAATTCTCTTGAAACTAAAAATACTTTGTGTTTAATGTTTGGGCCAAATGCGAGTGTGTGCATAGCGTAAGGCTCTGGTTTGGATGTGTGACAGTGGCAGCATTCATTCGCACCAGCCGGGTCCTGCCCTGGCTGGAGACAGCGGGATGGCTCCGTGGGGCGGTGGGAGGTGCCTGCGGTTGGGCTCTGTCAGGCACCGCGGCTGCGTTCCCCACTGGGAATTTTAGCTTTGTCTGGATACACTTGGTTTATAATTTTGTTTCCCTGCCAAGTTGTCGCAGTTTTCCTCAGAAGAATTTTCTCCTTCCCTGGCCTTTGAAGGTGCGGCGGTTTTTCACCTCGCAGTATTCGTGTAAATTGCTCTGTAGGAAAAGTCATTTTTAGGCGGCTTCTGATCTACAGTATGGGGAACGGCAAAGAAAACTACCGAGGGTGGTTAAATGATGATAAATGGAAATGATGATAAAAATGATGACAAAAATGGAAAAAAAAAGAAGTCCTCAGGTTTATGGTAAATGTTCTTGGTCAAAAGAAGCATTACAGGCTTTTTGCAGTGACACCACTCTGTTTCTGGAAATGCAGACGAATGCCAAAAGCCCCCACCCCGCTGATGACCGTGCAGTTCTGCTAATTGTAACAATACTTTCTCTGCTGTGAGCGCCTGTGTGACGCTGAAGCCGTTTAAGTGACTTCTCTTGGGCCCCTGAACCTCCACTTGATGGTAATAACTTTTTGGTCGCCGCGGCCTGTGCCAGGTTCAGAGCAGGGGCCTGGAGAGGAGAGGCCTCGGGTCGCCTTGCCCGTCCCCTGAGTTTGCCAGCCTTGGCCCGTTTTTCTCCTCTGCGAGCAGCCCCTTCTGCCTCTGGAGCTACTGACTGAAACAGGCACAAAGAAATCATTCCCTGGCTCGTATTTCCACTTGGGTCCAGTCCCCGGGGTCACAGCAGAAATGAGCGTGTGTCCAAAGGAAAGGGTCTTTCTGCTTTCCTTAAATGTTCTCCCCAATACAAATGTTACAAAAGTGCTGTGCATTCCAATTAAACTTAAACAGCAGCTCTAGCAGGGAGCAACTGCTGTGCGCTCACAGGATAAATCAGCTTTCCTACTGAGCTCCACAGCGTAGTTAAAAAAGGAAAATCTATTTCAGCAACCTCCATAAAAAGCACACACATCTTCTTTCTGTCCATCTTGCTTGGTCCTTCTCATGTAGTTCTTATTTTTCTGGGTACTGAATTCCTATGACTCTGTGCGGGGGTCAAAATCCTTTTAATTTCGGAGCGTCTTAGGCAGCAGTATCGTGTCTGCACCACCTTTTGCAGGCAGGTGATGGAGCCAGCTGGGCTTACCACCTCTGAGCTTCACTTCCACTCCAGATCCCCTGTGGGTCGTTGCGCAAGTCTTTCCTTCCCGCAAATGGGAATAATGATTCTTTTGCTGTTTGGCTCTTTTTCTGACTCGGGTGGAAAGTCTTTGGGCCAGAGATTGATTGATTAAGCTATTTAACCCACATCTAATACACTGAGTCCTGAACTGGATTCCAGCTGGGAGGGCTATCATGGAGCTGAACCAAATCCCCTTCATTGTCACCATTTTTATTGTTTTTATCCGAGCCATAACTGCATCTGAGCCCATGGAATTCGGCTCATTTATAAGTAGAGAAAGATCATTTGGAGTATCTGAGTATATAGAAACGTCTACAAAGATGAGCCCCTAGTGGAAGACCCACCATATACCAGCCGCGATCAGTGGTAGCTGTGTTAGCCATGTTTTAAGAGAAAAGATATTTTTCCACACTTAGCAGAGCAATCCAGTGCTGCGATTTCTCTTGTGGTGCATCAACAAAATGCACTTTTCGCTTGGCCAGCGACAAATACGTGCGTTGCCCTCGTGTTTCTTTTTGCCCCTCGCTACTGTGCTGCGGGTAGAAATGACCTTAGTGGGGCATATTAAAAACTGACCCTGGCCGGTGCGATGCTCTGGCCATTAGTACTGTCAGAGCCATAAGGCTCAGGCAGCCAACTGTGCCCTTCTGGGGTCTCCCACCTCACCAAAAAGAGAGCGGATTTAATTAAAGCTATTATGGAAGTAGCACTGCATAATGATTTACCCTGAGTGAGAGCCATAGTCCCATTTGTTGGAGATTAATATAACTTCATATGTTTGGAAGGCTATAGTTCTCTATGTTAAATAAAATAACTGAAATTTCGTATCTGCAAGCCATTTCTGTTGTTTGAATGGCTTTATGGATACACGAAAGAAAGTCTGATGAAATGAATTATAGATACAAAAAATAGCGAGTAACACGCATTTCAGATTTTTGTATTGTATAAGGGGAGTCTTGGGACTTCAGCTTGACAAAAAAATTATTTTTTCTTTTTCCTCCTTTTTTTTTTCCCCCTACCCTTTTTTTTTTTCTTCATTGCCTATGAAGTTGAGATGACAACGAAGAAAGAGATTAAAACCTAGCTTTCCTGACTCAGAATAGGAAGGGTTGTGAGGCAGCAGGATGCCCTGTGCATTGCAGAAAGTGGGTAGCAATCAATAATAATGAAATTTTAACGGTACATCATTTTACAAACCCATCAGTGGGACAGTAATCTGGAGGACATGTATGCAGCTTTGCGATAGGAGGAAAAGTTCTGAAGTATCCATTAGCTAACACTAATTGCCAGGTTATTTCTCCTGAAGCACACAAGTATCATAAGAAATCCGCAGTGTTCCAATGAACTAAAAGAGGAAGCTCCTAAAGTGCTGCCACCTGAGAGAGGGGAATAGTAACACGCTTTGGAAAATGGACATCTGGTATATATTTTTCAGAGATACCATATTTATTAGCTTTACAGATGGCCATAATAGCTGTACCTGAAGTAGTAAGAACTCAGAAAAAATTTGCCTTCCCAAGAAACAAAGGAAAATAAATGGACATAAAAGCTTTCTAAAGTCTTGTTTAGAGGACGAGTCAATATTACGCAATTAAAACCATTTTAATTTGCTGTCACATGTGATGAAGTAAGAAGCAGCAATATCTTTGAATTGTTGATTAAGTTGGTGCTTTGTGCATCTCAAGGTGATTTCTCCTAACTACGTTTTTCTCCAAATTTCACATTCTCTTGATAAAATGGCTGTTGTTAATTTAAAAACAGGATAGATTTCCATCTACCTTAAACAGACTGAAAAGGTACCTGAAGATCTTGTATGAGTGTAATTAGCTTTAATGTAGAATTACTTTATTGATATGTAGTTATGAGTCTCTGTGTTGTATTTTCTGGAAGTAACAGGGAAAAGGGAACAAAGCCAACGTGAGGCAAAATGCTGAAAGCAAACAAGCACTGTAGTATGATTAATGTTTAAAGGGGAGCTGTTGGATAATGGTGTTGAGCTGATTATAAGCATGTCTAAGGAAGTCATTTTTCTCTTTACAGTATGCATCACCTTGGATTTGAAATGTGATTTGTTTTATTTTTCACTGATGTCTTGCTTATTAAACAGAGTGCTCCCTTGAAAGGAAGACATGCTTGAAAAAATATTTTAAGAGTTGGTTTATTGAAATGCATTTAAATACTGCTGAAAGATTTTTCTTTTTTTTTTATTAGAAATATATGAATGTTTAGTCAGAAATCCCAAGCGATGTTTTAGATTTAAATTCCCAAAGTAAACTCTTCCTGGTTTGACTGAAATGAATCAGCTCTCCAAAATCAGCTGGTTCTGTCTTTCAGACATGCTGAGGTTCATCCTTGAGCGGATGGAAGGCTTTCCCAGCAGTTTTTCTGGAGTTTGGGAATGAAAGGATTTGGTATCAAAGTTCTCGGCAGTAGTTCTTTAGGTGGCCTATTTAAAGACCTGTTGGATGTGCCTCCAGATGCGCGTCATTATTTCTGGCTTTTGAAGAGGTAAGCTTTTGCACAGAACTTTGTTCTACTTGTTCTAACATAAGGGACTCCTTTAAACACTGTTAGCTGTTGGTGTTATTTCTGGAGCACTAGGATTTTCAGACACAATCAAAAGACGGGGCCATTCTCTGCAGACCTTGCTGTCTATGAGGAAACGTGGAGACAGCAGAAACAGTGAGAGGCTGGAAGACATGCGCTGTTATACTTTTGCTCCCAAACTAAAAGAGAAATTAATTCATGATAAAGCTTGACAGTGTTTCTAAAGCTTGAGCGGTTCTGTTTAAGGCTTATATTTTTCATTGTCTTCTACCATAACATCTCCAGGAACATTCTGTGAAATAGGAACAGTCAGCTGGCAAATACGGTGTCAGTCCGGTTTCATGGGTCGCATCTGTACAGCGGCAGGTCAGAATGGGGTGGCATCCAAAAAGCCAGCCCGAGCTGGTTCCCTGCTTCCTTTGAAGTGCAGCATATCCTGCAGCTGCCAGAGTCACCCAAGACGCTCTCAGAAAGCAGGGATGATGGTTTTGAAAATTAAAATGCCATAATTAACTCTGGGTGTCTGATCATAGTCCCTGTATTACTGACTGTCCATACTCCTATTGGCTCCGTTTCTTAGTAGGAAAAAGTAAAATTCTTTCAGGTTTAAGTATTGAATTGTTTTCATTTCATACGTTTGTTGCATCTCTTCTAATTATGAACTGAAGTGTGCTGGATGTAAAAATGGGATAGAATGCCTTTTGTAAAAGTAATGATATTTGTTTTAATTAATCCAATTTAACACAAGATTTTCTCAGGGATTAGATAGCATTCTTGTTAATAATTTGTGTAATAACAGTTGGTTTTACTAAATAAAGTATGATTACTGGTATGCCTTATCTTTCCTTTAAACAAATACTATATTTCCCTCGTTAAGGAACAATTACAGGAACAAGGATTGCAAAGTCACAAAATTCAAGTGCTAAATGTGGATGCTTTTGCACGTTTGAAATAATTAGAGCTGAAGAGAGGGCTTCCTTCTCAGAGAGCCTGTCATTTTTACAAAATTAGGTAAGTATTGTTTTGGTAGAAGCAAGAGCTTTTTATAAATTCAGAATGTTTCTTTATTTCACATTTTGCACAATTCATTGTTACAGGCTTTTGAAATGAATTATTTTTATTGGAGAAAATGGAAACATTTTGTTTGAGACTGAGAAGGATATTTTGATATCTTCTCATTTTGTCTGAAATTTTTCTGTCAAAACAGATACAATTTTGCAAAGCGTTTCACTTTTCACTGGATATTATTTTTCCAATGCTTTAGTGAATAATTCATATTGAAATAGGTGGGATGAGATGTGCTAGAAGAAGTTTGTATGGGCGGACTGCATGGTAGGGGTGGTAATTGTGTCTAAATAATTGATAAAATACCATTTAAGTTCCTGCCCCTGCTTCTGCTGGTTGCAAAGCCGTTGTGCCATAGGTACCACATTCATGCTTAATTAAACTGATAGAGGAAGAGTGATTTTAAATCTTTTCTTTTCTTTTTAATTAAAATACGATACATACGTCAGTGTCTAACATTGCATTAAATGGAGATGCCAGCATGAACTGCTGGGTGCCATCACCCAGCCTTACGGCCTCAGCTCAGCTAAGGGCCTCACAAGCCATCGGTATTTACCCATCGGTCATCGCTGACCTGCTGTGCTCAGATCTTTGCATTTCCTTGAATAGCCAAAGTCTGAATTACATCAGAGTTATGGTAACGTTTATGATTACTAAATGCTAAGTTGTGAATTACTTTTCATAGCTGTAACACTGTATGTTTTACCTGTAGATGTAGAGTCTATTCTAGAGATTTCACAGCAAAGAAAAGGTTTTCTTAACCTTGTAGCAGGAGCGTGTATGTGCTTCTTATTACTACTCCCAGTGCAAGATAGCTTTGTATAAGATTTATGTTTCAGTGCCTTTCCTTGCCTGTAGCATCCCAGACAGTATAACGGGATCACATTTACCGGCTGGCTGCTGCTCACCTGCTCGGACGTTTGTTAGATGTTTCGGTGGAGCAACTTAGATATGAACTTCAGTTGATGTCTTCCATTGCTGTTGGTAAGGACTTCAGTTCAGAGATGATATTTAACCCCCCATTGGATAGGCCTCTACCTAGGCAAATTCACTGTATAAAAACAAAGTGGAGATTCAGCAAGGCATCTAAGTTGTTAGCTTCCCATCAACTGAACAGTTTTCTGCTATTTTTCTTGTCTTTTCTAAGGTTTTGCATTGTGTCGGGCTGTGCCAATACCATCTACCAACAAGCCTGTTGGGCTGCCTAAGTGGTCAAAAGTTGAGAACAGGCAGGACTTTCTGTGCAATTGCCATGCGTAGCGCTGCTTGTTGGGAGTAGGAGTCTCAGGTTTTGCATGTTGGGATGGTTCTTGAAGACAGACTCTTTTTTTTTTAAATTCAAAAACTCTTTAGTTTTGATAACTGTAAAACAGTATTTCTGCCTTCTCGCTAAGTTATTCCTTTCAAGGAATTTTCCATAGTTCTTTGACATTAAGTCATTTATAATTACCCTATTTACTAGGGCTCTGTAATCTTTAATGTCTATTAACATATAGTCTCTGCAAGACAACTTTAGTGTATTAGATCTCAAAAGAAAATTGCCTGCTATTAAATATCTATTACAAGGGTAGATGTCCTTTAATTAAAGCACAGAGGAAAAAATAGTTTGCTAGTATTCAGAAAAATATTCATAATAGGCTGATATGCTCCAGTTTTGGAGTCAACAAGAAATGAGAAGAACTCTATTTAACTCAAGGTCACAGAAGAGAGCCTCCTAAAAAGGGCTGTGTTTCTGAAGTGCAATGCCAAACCATGTAGGCTTTTCAAATGCATGAGGTTTGAAAGGTAGAATGGTCTAATGTATTTTGCAGTTTCTCATTAATATGTGTTATCATTGAAAAATGGTTTAGCTTATTTCTCATTAGTAAAGCTATAACTGGGTGAGCCTTAGGAGGTTGACTTCTGGAACAAGTGTCAGAAAATCATATAAATTTAAACTTCTGAGTATCTCTCTTCAGACTGTGTGCCAGTTCTTGTTTTTCTGACACTTGGGCCCTTGTCCCTATAGTTAATCTTGCAGAAACGTTGGGAGTTTTAATGTGCTACGGGGTCCGTAAGCTTCAGAGACCATTAAAACACAATAAAGGCTAGCAGTTGTATTTGGAGATTTTCTGTTTTCCACCTATATCTCTTGTTTTATATGATTTCATGACTGAATCTTCAGACTTCCTAGATGCTAAAACAGCACAGGCAAAAATGTTAGTGCTGGCCTGGCTTATCGGTGGATTTGGTTGGGATTGGTTAAGTCTGGAAGAAGACAATGGATCGCCTTGGAAAGATAAAAGGCAGAGAGGGAAGAATCAATAAAATTATTTATTTTTGAAATTCAGCCTGCTGGATAAAGACATAATTGTCAGCTAGTCAGATAGATATTGCTGAGCCGTGGTGCGATGCTATAGGAACTGGTAGTTGCGTATGGTGGGTGTTACCGGGGGTACTCGACTCCTGTGAACGGAGGGCCGGAGATCAGCCCGGCCGTGCCGACGGCAGCTGGAGCCCGCGGTGCCCGGCGGGACGGCGGCACTGCGCGGGGGCCGGGATGCCTGCCCGGCTCTCCATGGCCCTGCTGGGACCAGGAAGGGCCCCGTGGGCGCAGGGCAGAAGCAGAACTCTGAGCTCGCTAAACTTTTTCTGTCCAGGATGTTGCTGCCGGTTCCCTCGATTCGCGTGGACTTGGGCAGTGCCAAACACAGACGTGTTCCTTCTTGGAACTATCCCTTCCTTGGCACTGACAGGAGACCAGCAAGCTTTCCGTGATGGCCGTAGGGAAGGAAATCCAGGGAGGGAAATCCAGTATATAACATTTTTATTATTTCACAGTAAAGAGCCTTTTTCTTTTACATAAGCAGCGGGTGACATATTCAGGAGGTGAAGTTCAGCAGTGCTGAGGCAGCTCATGTAAATCCCTTTTGTGTAACTGTTTCCACATTTATTTGGAAAAATAAAACCCACATATATTTGATGTACAGGTATATTCTTTCTCCTTCATGCTGTTACTTTGTCTTCTTTCATTATATGTTGGGCATGGGTTTTGTGCTTTTATTCTGGTCAAAACTGCGTTATAAATAACTCCACCTCCTTATCTGTCCAGGAGTGAATAAGCACCATCCTGACATCATTAGACATTGTTTAGTGGGAAATACAGATTTGAAGGTCAGCGATGGAAATATCGTTGGGTTATCTAAAAACTGATGGTACTTTGCAAGTCTGCTCAGGGGTCTGAAGTGATGTAATTTCAGTAGGAGGGATTAGTTGTCAAAACTTCGAAAGTATACGAAAATATAATTCATCACAGGACTTTTCAGCTCCGTGTATATTGCCAGTAGAAATTTGTGTGTGCGTGTGTGGTATGAATAATTTGCCAACATTCAAGTCTGTAGGAGGTAAAGAGAATAAGATTTTGTGTTACAGTACTTCCTTCTGCATTGTGATCTGACCTACTTGGCCCCTTTCAGTTGCATGTTAGTCTTGTTCTGGCTTTAAGAAAAAGATAAGAACGTTGTTTTTCTTTTCCTACCCTATTCTGTCTGAGCCTTCCTCTTAAAATATATCCCTGACAACTGTCCCATTTCTCATGCTTTGAAAAGGAGGTGGTTATGGCTTCCCAACCGCACTCTGTGCAATCTGAAAATGAAAAGATACTGCTCTGTCAAACGTTGAAAGAAATCTTCCTTTTCACAAAGCAGAAGAAATTGTCTAGCTGGGATTAAAGAAGGGCAGGGAGTGAAGCATTTGTTTGTTTTATGAAGTCTGGCGAATTTTGATAATGAGTCCTTTAAAATATATGATATTGAAGCTTTTCTAATTCCAGACAGATAAGAAATAATAGTTACATATTTCAGCTTCAAAGACAAAAGTAACCTTTTGTCACCTAATTTAACAATCTTCTTAGTAAAATGTCTTAGAAGAATATGAAATGTTATTTAAATAATAAAAAAAGCACCGTCTTTGAATAGTGGGGTTTTTTTAATTGCCAAAATCAAAGTCCAAACACATTTCCCTGCTTGCTTTAAATAGATTCTCTTAATGACAGGTTTTTCCTTAATGAGGAGGAGAACAAAGGGAACTCTGAGCGTGTCGGTGTGACTTCTGTATGACGAAAGTTCTGACTTTTGACAGCCCCCACTAGGAAAACAGCAGAACTAGAGGGGGTTTAATTAATGTGCAGCTATGAATTGCGAGTTTGCATTTTAAAACATAAACTTTTTTTATATTAGCAGTTGAATATATGTTTTAAATAGCAAAAAAGCTGAAGAAATATTAGTAGCTTGTTAATTCACACTTATTTTTGATAAATAATACAAAATACCTTTTAGAATTGGGCATTCTTGTTGAGTTTATTAATCTTTTATGTGAATTTTGTGAATGATAAATAGCTTAGAATAATTACACAATTCATGGAGTTTTTGAAGATTAAGTCTTGTTCTAGTACTAAAATCTGTGCTTTGAGAAGGGGAGACCTCTAACAAATTGGTTGATAAACAACAGCAGTTAGTGTTACTTAAATTCACGAGATCGAGTTAACTGGTGTGTAATCGTACTCAATAGGAAAGGAGAAGATGATCCCACACTTAATGGGGAGCAGATTTTCTGCAATTGACTAAACCTCAAAAATACATTCTACGTCTGGTCCTTTGCAGAGAGCATTGTAGGCTTGCATAAAAGAGGTAACTTTGGTATTAATAATGACTAAGCAGTAATTCAGGTAATACACAAAATTTGACAGCAGGGATAGACATCGCTCTCTAATATTGTGTCCAAGGCTTGGGCCAGTGCAGGAGTGGCCGCCCGTGGCCGTGTCCCAGAGGCGGGGGCGATGGGCTTTTCCAGCTTAATATCACTATTCCTATTGTAGATTTCCCTAAATTCGCCATAGCCTAAAACTGCACAGGCGCTGGGTGAGAGGAGGGCACCGCGGTGGAGCTGGCGTGACGGGGCAGGGCGAGGAGCTGGGGAGGCACCACCTGCGCTGCTCCGCAGCAACGCGCACAGAAACCGCTGCCCTGCCCAGGGGATGTGGCCCTGGCGTTTCCGTCCAGGAAGGAATGTTTGCCCTCCTGTAAGCTTTTTGCTATTTTGTCAAATTGTACTCACTTTTACAGCCACACACTGCTCGAAGAATAATTACAGTTTTTAAACAATTACTGTGATTGCATACTAAGACTGATGATATCAGTTTAATTGGAGAGAAAACGACCACCAGGTTTTGAGGGGCGGGAATAATTTTGTTTCGTTTCCTTTTGCCATCCATAAAGCTACGAATTGCAAAAACATATGGATAGAATTGTGGCTGTTATCTGAAATGTAAATGAGAGAGGGGGGCTGGGGAACGTCTCCCTCCAGTTCACCCTCCAGTGGCATCTGCTGGAAAGGTTACTGTGCAGAAGCCGCTCTGTAAGAATTTCCTCCCTTCTGCTCCCTTTTCTCTCAGCAGCATCTGGTGCAAGAACGAACTGCAATATGAAACTGGGTTCATTATTAAAACAAGAGATTATAATTTCCACGTCATTCTCTCCGTTCCCCACCACCCCCTTCCCACCGTTTGATAATAATCTAGTCTCATAATGAAATTCATGAGGCCGCAACAACAAAGGAGCTCATGGAAGAGATCAGGAGCTTGTCAGATGGTATAGATTTGCATACTAATGAAGATTATGATGTTACTAATATTACAAAAACATAGTAGTATCCAAATGCCACTGAAATGGGAAATGCTAGATCATGATTAAACTCTAAAAAAAATTAAAGAATGTATTTTGCAATACAGCTGCACCTTGCAACTGCTGAAGTCAGAAGTAAACCCAGTTCTTGTAACTGAATTATTTTGGTTTGTGCATTGTTTCAAGAAGATTAATAAGCGTACACTGGCGATACGTTTTATTGCCTGTACTTTATTGGAAAAAAGGACTCAAAACTTCAATTTGCTTTCAAACTACAAGGGTTGATCACAAAAAGTACAATGGGTTGGAGTTCGTAGGACTGAGGTTCAGAACGTCATGCTTTTGACTTCTAAGTGTGAGGTTAAAGCAAGGAGGCTTATCCATCCTTGGGGTTTTGTTCCTGTCTTTGCGCTAGGATTCTTGACTTAACTTTGGACAACCTTATGATATTTCCCTTTGCTTGCTTGTTCAGTAAAATAGGCACTGAGATCAGGAAAAGAAGGGCAAAGCAGAATTAAAGCTTCTACAGCTCACCTAGTAGGCTTTCCACGTTCCATGTCTTCTGAACAGTTAAAGGTCTTGGTTTGCTCCAGAAAGAGCACTTGGCATTTGCCGAGTCTCATGTCAAACGACAATTTGAGCAGCAGTTTCTGGGCTTGGTTCCCTCTTCTTTCTGCCTTACATGACAATGATGCCTGTGCAGAGGCACTTGACACTCTCGGAGGAAGGCGGTGGTGGTTTTGTATCTCCTCTGCGTAAACAGAAATGAGTCCTGAAGTGCAGGACAGTAGACACCCTCACTTCCAGATTTGCCTTTCAATTGAAATTTGGAACAACGAGGCTACCCTTGTTACATCCAGCACTATGACTTTCCAGCGTATTTTCTGATGCAGTTCAGCGAATTGAAAGTGTCTGTTGGTGAGGAAGATACGGAGGATCAGGTTCTCACAACACTTGGCGGCTGTGGGAGGCTTGTTCTGTACCTCCAACAACACAAGGGGTTAATCCAGTATAAGAGAAGCCTCCCTCAGTCAACAGGAGAGTTATGAAAAAGCTGGACTGTCTCATTTCTTGGGTGTGATTGAAGGTGGTGATGTGTTTGGGAAGATTTCAATGACTTTTAGGGACTGTGATAGACTTGAGTGAAATTTAGTGTTTGTCAGTGTTTGCGAGCCTAACAAAGCAATTTGTGCTGTTCGGTTACGCTGTGTAACTTAGCAGGGTCATTTTGCCCAAGTTAAAGTAGTCCAAGCCTTAAATCTAAGTCAAGAACAATGCTTTGACAATGACCCTCGGTAAGGACAAATTGCAGCCGCAGACAGTCAGATTGGTGTGGTTCTGACGCGGTCGGTGTGGGGGCGGCGTGCACCCAGCAGGTCTGCAGAGCACGGGTGCTAAAAAGCCCAGCACCTTTGCTGCTCTGAGGGGTTTGTGTGTGTCCGTGACCTTTCCAAGGGAAAGGTGGGATTCAGGCAGCCGTGTCGTGCTCAGCCGCTGGTCAGCCTCTTGCCGAGCTGCCGCATGGAAACCCAGGAGCCCAGAAGGGGAGGAGGCAGATGCTGACCATCAGCAGAGGACTCTGCTGTCCTGCTCCGCTGCCTGGGGGAGCGTGCCGACCCACGGCCAGCTCCCTCGGGCTCCGTGCCGGGAGCGCGGATGGGTGCGTTAGGCAAATGCTTCAGTGAAGAGAGCCATGGGTTCATGCTCAAATATTTTTAACTGGATCTGTTTATAAAATATTGCCTTAGGCAGGTATTTCTTTCACATTGAATTTTAAATAGTGAAAATGTTTAACGTGTTTCACATTAGAAACGGCTTAATTCTTTTTAGGGATTGTGAAGTCTGTCCCGCACTACATCCTGGTCTCCAAGCTGATAAAATATGGGTTTGATGGATGGACGATTCAGTGGATAAAGAACTGGCTTGACGGCCGCACACAAAGAATGGCTGTCAATGGGTCCATGTCCAAGTGGAGACCAGTGACAAGTGGAGTCCCTCAAGGATCAGTACTGGGACCGGTCTTGCTTAACATCTTCATCAGCAACATGGACAGTGGCATTGAGCGCACCCTCAGCAAGTTTGCTGACGATACCAAACTGTGTGGGGCAGCTGACACGCTGGAGGGAAGGGATGCCATCCAGAGGGACCTTGACAGGCTGGAGAGGTGGGCCCATGCCAACCTCATGAAGTTCAACAAAACCAAGTGCACGGTCCTCCATCTGGGTCGGGGCAATCCCAAGCACCGATATAGGCTGGACAGTGCCTGGCTTGAGAGCAGCCCTGAAGAAAAGGACTTGGGGGCACTGGTGGACGAGAGGCTCAACATGAGCCGTCAGTGTGCACTTGCAGCCCAGAAAGCCAGTCGTATCCTGGGCCGCATCAAGAGAAGCGTGGCCAGCAGGTCGAGGGAGGTGATTCTCCCCCTCTACTCCGCTCTCGTGAGACCCCATCTGGAGTACTGCGTCCAGGTCTGGAGCCCCTGCTACAAGAAAGATATGGACGTGCTGGA
>VYZM01006827.1:79117-99934 GCA_013398915.1 Dromas ardeola
ATCATAGGGTTGGAAGGGACCTCTGGAGATCATCTAGTCCAACCCCCCTGCCAGAGCAGGGTCACCCAGAGCAGGTTGCACAGGAACGCGTCCAGGCGGGTTTTGAATGTCTCCGGAGATGGAGACTCCACCACCTCTCTGGGCAGCCTGTGCCAGGGCTCTGCCACCCTCACAGGAAAGAAGTTCCTCCTCATGTTGAGATGGAACTTCCTACACTCAAGTTTGTGCCCATTACCTCTTGTCCTGTTGCCGGGCACCATTGAAAAGAGCCTGGCCCCCTCCTCCTGACACCCACCCTTTAAGTATTTGTAAGCATTAATAAGGTCACCCCTCAGCCGTCTCTTTTCCAGACTAAACAGACCCAATTCCCTCAGCCTTTCCTCATGTGTCCCTGCCCAGGGCAGGGGGGTTGGAACTAGATGATCGTTAAGGTCCCTTCCAACCCTGACAATTCTATGATTCTATGAAATAAGTGTTTTCATAGTATTGTCCCATATTTAGTAGTCTGCATAAGAGCTTGAAATGTTTCCAGTGCCCCTTTCCTTTTTCTCACTATAACAAAAAGTTTTCACTTCACTGTTAATGTGGATTAATATATCTGCATTAAATAAAACATGTAGGAAAGTGACAGCTCTGACAGCCTAAATGGTACTCATTGTGACGTCTTCTTTCCAAGGGATTGATGAGTGAGCAACAGTTCCTTGTAGTGCTGCTTTATCTGATCTAAACCATTTTAAATTCAAGTGAACTAGCCCAGCATGGCAGCCTGGGAAGAACAGAGGCTTGTTTGGTCTCTCCCCCTTCGGCGCAGGGCTCTTCCCCGGTGGCTGTCACTGGTGTCTGCCCCACCACTGACCACGGGACGGGTGATGGTACCTGCAGGATGAGCTACGTGTGGCAAACACTGGGATACGGACTTCGGATCAACAACTGCAGTTAGGGATTCCGTGGATCTCTTAGCAGGGCCACTGACAGACCCGCTCTGTCGGCTGCGAGGGATGCGTGTCTCTAAACCCTCTTCCTTTAGCTGTTCTCTTCTCTCAGGCTCCCTTTGCATTTTTCCTTCACCACAGTTTTTCATAAGGGTCTTTCAGTGATGAGAGGAAGCCCTGGTGAGGTTGTCACAACCACTGTGTCCTAACCCAGAGCTTACTGTGGGAGCCAGGATGACCTGGTGCTGGGTGGTGGAGGTGAGGAATTACTTCTGATCACAAGGTAAGGCAGTTGGGCAGCTCAGGCTGTGCTGCCCTCCACAGATACTGCAGGGAGACCGTGTTACCCCCTTGGGTTAAGGCACAAAGAAACAGGTCAGAGGACTGAGATGAGAACAATGAGCTCTGGTGGCAAAGGGACCAATCTGTGTAAAAATGTCATTGTGAGTTTGAGACTGATTCGTAATTTGTACTTCTCTACTAAACAGTGCCAATCACTTGATGTGAAGCAAATTCAGAGGAATGTTCAGGTTCCTCTTAGCAACCCTTGAACCCTCGTTCTTCAGACTTACCCATAACGCAACACTTTGGTTTGCCAAATATTCTGACTACGAGGTAGAAGCCACTGTACTTCCATTTCTGACTTTTACTGCTTATAAAAACAATGGCAAATGTAAGTTTCGTGCAATTTTGACTGAGGCTGTAGTTCTCTCTTTGACTTCCTCAGCATTGACAATGATCCAGTGCCTATTTGCCAGTATATGCATTAGTGGCCTTTAGACAAAGCACAGCAGTAGCCTGGTATTTAACAGCACAATAATTGCATGACAGCATCATTTAATGGAAGTCTTGGTAAAACTGGAGGCAAAAGAGCTCTCTTACAGCTTTTACTGTGTTCAATAAGACCTATTTTTATCATCTTTTCCAAGGAAACTAGTGACTGTTCTGCAAAAGTTATGCTTTTAATTGTTTCGTTTTGTTTTTCTTCAGTGTCGCACAGTGACTCTATGTAGTATGGGGAGCTGGGGTGTCTACCGAAGCCACAGTTCTCCTTCCTACCCCAGCCTTCCCCCCTCAGGTCTGCTAACACCCGTTTATGCTATTTCTGTGTCTCTGGGGGTCTGGTGCTGGGCCGAAATGTTGGTTCAGTGTGTGTCTGTAGGGTTCACTGGTACATTCAGATAGCGAGGTCAGTCTTAGTTGTGGTTAAGTAGCCTATTAACATCACTGGGATTTCGATGGCTACTGGGGCAGACGCTTCCTTTTTCCCCCTTCTCTTCTTCCCTGAAATCATGTTAGTTATGAGGACATTGCTTTATGCAACAGAAATGAATCCATTATCTGTGAGAGAACCAGTTTCTACAAAACTTAACTCTTGGGGTCAGAAGCACTTCACCTTCTTCTTCCAAACAGAAATGTCAATACAATGCAATTTTCAGTTCTCTTGAACTGGTGCATAGCTTTGAATGAGTTCAGAGCAGGAAGTGCTGCAATAGCCTCCATTCGCTGGTGTTGCAACCCACACTGTTTTTCATCCCAGGGACATATGCCATTGACCAGATCGGGACTATTGCTTCATCCATATGAAGCATTATCTACTCGGAAAGAATGCATTTGCCCCTCTAACAGTGGAGTCTGATTTGTCTCTGATATGTGAGGCTGCTTTGCAGAATTCAGAGACAGTTATTTCTGATTTGACAGAGACAACGGGAAGAAAAGTGGCTCCTAGAAATATCTGCTTATCCTTGATGTTTGTGGTAATCTCTCACAATAGGCCAGGGCAACCTGATTTAACTTTGAAGCCTGCTCTGCTTTGAGCAGGAGGTTGCACTGGAGACCTCCAGAAGTGCCTTACAACCTGAATTTTTCTGTGATGCTCTGACGCCCTTGCAGTTTAGAAGGTCATCACATTTCTGCTGTGTTCATATTTTGTAGTACTTAATGGTACCTTTCACAACTCCACAGTAAAACACTTTACCTTGGTTTGGAAACATAGAATCATAGAAAAGGTTGGAAAAGACCTTTCAGTTCGGGTCCAACCATCAACCCAACACTGCCAAAACCACCACTAACCCATGTCCCTCAGCACCACGTCTGCCCGTCTTTTAAACACCCCCAGGGACGGTGACTCCACCGCTTCCCTGGGCAGCCTCTTCCAATGTTTGACAGCCTTTTCGGTGAAGAAATTTTTCCTAATATCCATCCTAAACCTCCCCTGGCACAACTTGAGGCCGTTTCCTCTTGTCCCATGGCCTGTTCCTTGGGAGAAGAGACCGACCCCCCCTGGCTAACCCCTCCTTTCAGGCAGTTGTGGAGAGCGAGGAGGTCTCCCCTCAGCCTCCTCTTCTCCAGGCTGAACACCCCCAGCTCCCTCAGCCGCCCCTCACCAGACTTGTGCTCCAGAGCCCTCACCAGCTCCGTTGCCCTTCTCTGGACACGCTCCAGCCCCTCAAGGTCTTTCTTGTCGTGAGGGGCCCAAAACTGGACACCGCCCTCGAGGTGGGGCCTCACCAGTGCCCAGTACAGGGGGACCATCACTGCCCCGGTCCTGCTGGCCACGCTATTCCTGATACAACCCAGGCTGCTGTTGGCCGCCTTGGCCACCTGGGCACACTGCTGGCTCACATTCAGCCGCTGTCGACCAACACCCCCAGGTCCTTTTCCCCCGGGCAGCTCTCCAGCCGCTCTGCCCCAGGCCTGTAGCGCCCATGGGGCTGGTGTGACCCAAGGGCAGGACCCGGCACTTGGCCTGGTTGAACCTCACACCATTGGCCTGGGTCCATCCATCCAGCCTGTCCAGATCCCTCTGCAGAGCCTTCCTGCCCTCCAGCAGATCGACACTCCCACCCAACTTGGTGTCCTCTGCAAACTGAGTGAGGGTGCACTCGATCCCCTTTGTCCAGGGCGTTGGTAAAGACATTAAACAGAACCAGCCCTAGTATGTTAAGGTCTCTGTTGCACTTTCAATGATTCACAAAAGAATTAGACAGGGATTTTATCAATTTCATTCAAGAGTATTTTTGAGCAGAGCTACAAGACGTGGCTGGGCTTAGGGAGCTGGTGAGTGTTGGTGGGAACAGGTGAATGCAGGAGAGTATTCCAAAGAAAAGCATTAAGTGGAATCCTGGTACTTAAGAGGTGATTGCTCTGAAGCTGTGCTTCCTTACTCATTTCAGTGTGATCATGATTTAAATTACCTGTCTGCTGTTTCCTGTCTGCAAGAATTTTGCCTATAAGTGGTGCCTAAAGCCATGTTCTGCAGAGCCAAAATTTTGCTATTTGAGGTTCAATTGATTTCCCCTTCAGTTTAAAGGGAAAGCTCCAGGACACCAAACATCAATACTGTGACATTGCAGATGCTGGGCAGCTGATGTTAAATGCATTGCACGTTTGGATCTTTTCCTGTGGCTTTCCCTTTGCTCAGATGCCTTCTGCAATTTCTGAATTCTTTTTCCCATCACAGCCTCATTCCCCTTTTAGTTCTTTTTATTGTATAAAGCTCTCTTTTAATTTTTTTTTTCAAAGGGTTTTCTGTACTCGGTATCATTATTGTGTGTCTGTTTTAAGTCTCTCTTGCTTCCTAAAACAATTACCTCATCATTTCAGATCTACTCGTATATTAACAGCTAATCAGCTTTTTACCCTCTGGTCTTCATGCCCTTCTTCACGCAGTTCCTGACCCCTTTATCAGCGCGCCTCCCCTCTTTTGTTCACGATTTAATTTTTGTATCATTCTGTCCTCTTTCATCTCTCCCTGCTATGCATATTTCAGGCCAGATTCTCTTCTATCCAATTAACTTTGTTCCATTTCCTCCGCCGTTTGAAGGCACTTCACTGCCGACATAGCTCCCCTGCAGAATTCCCTTTCCTGGTGCTCCAGTACATGGGCCTGTTCCCCCCCAGAACTCGGTGGCAGCAGGGCCACAGCCGTTAGCCCTAGGTAAGGTCCAGCGGCGCTGGTTGGTGCCAGTTCCAGACAAGCTCTTTGGGGTAAAAATGGAGCCCGTTACGTCTCGCCAGCATGGTTAGAGATGAGAAGTGAAGGGCACACCCGCGAGCCTTTCCTTACCACCACAGCCAGCCTCAGCAGGGAAACCTTCAAAGCCGTAATGATATTAAGGAACTGGACCATGCAACTAACAATATTTTGATAAGAATTTTCCCTGAAAAAGCCTTTGCTTTACTTGTGGAAGAATTAATGTATGAGGGGTTTGGGTCGGTGAAAGAAAAAAGACGTAACTTCAAGTTTACATGCAAATTGGCAGAATTTTAAGAGAGGAGCCGTGTTATTCTTCACTGAGCAGCGGCCAGACAGCATCCTACAGCGTGCAAAGGAGCGCGTACGCACGGCTGCGCCGGAGCGTTGTAACCAGCTGTATCTGGACTGGAATCCTCCAGTGAGGATCTCCTTTCTCTGGTGGATCACGTGGAATTCCCTCTAGCCCTTTGCCTTCCTTCCAGTGTTGTGGAGTTCAGAATATGGGTCTGAACTGTGCAATGTGAATCTCTCTCTAATGCACTTCAGCATCTTCTGGTTTGGATTCTCCAGTTTCTCCTCCTAGTAATTCAGAGAATGACTTTAGAAATAGCATAAGAAACTGCAGATTCCAATATTTTAAAATAGTTATTCAGGAGAATTTCTGTGAGAGATTCATGTGTAGTTCCTGTAAGTTAATGGAAAAATGTATGTGAAGCCGTGTTTTTATCCCTAACCAGAGTCCCAGTTGCACAAAAAATCCTGTAAGCTCACTCTGATAGTGCTTTTAATTTGAATTCCCCGCATCTGAAGTTACTACCACTTGGTTAGTTACTATTGTGGCCATTTATGAGGATTCAGGTTAGTGCTGACAGTCTTCCAACACCTTCTGTAATTTTTCATGTCAGCCTGGAGAGGCCAGACAAGTTCTCCTGTAATTTTCTACAAAGAGATCATAAAACAGAGGTCCTGCAGAAAGATCCCCAGTTGTCTTTTCATGTCCTATACAGCTAAATCCTCTTTTTGAATCTTAAGTGAATTTGTCCCTTAATGAAAAGATTATTAGCTAAAACTGAGATTAGTATCTTCACTGTTTGCGTTGCTCTAACTCTCAGTTTAAGAATCAAATCATGTAGACAAGCACAAAAGCCCTGTTTCTGATTGGGATTTTTAAGAAGGTTCATTAAAAGTCAAAATAAGTCACAGGGCCCAGTTTTTCTCTCAGGCCTCACCAAAACCAGCCATGGATGACACTAACTCCAGTAGGGCAGACATGACGCGTGAATGTGACACGTAACATTAATCAGCCTTATTCTGGTGTGTGTTCAGTCACGTAACTCCTGGTTTACAGCAGCAGACACACACACAGTTGATCTGAAGGCATTTTATAACTTTCTCATTCTGCACGTGTTTTTTTGCCATGAATGTAACCCTTTTTCACCTGGGAAATAATTTTCATACATCTTGTGGTTAAGGCTCTGTGGTTTAGTGTGAGCATAAACAGAATAATTACCAAAGTGATACGTTTCCCTCCATTAGTGTAATAGACTTCTTAATGGACTCAAAGGAAATCAGGGAGTTACATACTGACAAGAATGACCATGTAGCATGCTGCAGTCAGTACAGAGATCTATGATTTTTAACTAATGCTAAACCCATGCAAGAAGGTTGTGTTTTCTTTTCATGTGGAGTTAAAAAGAACAAAACCCCGCAAAAGAACCCCGCACATTTTGATGCTGTATACTAAGATGATTTTCTGCCATCTGGATTATCAGATTTCACGTATGCATACTAGCAGTCAAAACGTTGAATTAAATTTTTAAAAGTGCTGAAACAACACCGTGAAACGTTTGCCTTCATCTGGCAAGATCTGAAAAGTAACTACACAGCTTTATCTCTTGCGTCGGCAGAGTCCAAAGAACTCCCTGGGTATCTCAGAGCGGTGCTGGGAGGAGGAGGGTACTTGGCCAATCGCACTGGGGCACACCGAACTCAATGACAAGATTCCCATTGGTTTCCAAGGAGCAGGGTTTAGCTTCTAACTTTCCGAAAATGCCAGTGGATCTGTAGGGTTTGATTTTGTATGAACAGTCGCTGAATATCTGGTTCTTGTGTACCATGTGTCGTGAAGGGGGATAAAAGTCTGGAAAAAAGACGTCTGAGGGGTGACCTTATTAATGCTTACAAATACTTAAAGGGTGGGTGTCAGGCGGATGGGGCCAGGCTCTTTTCAATGGTGCCCGGCAACAGGACAAGAGGTAATGGGTACAAACTCGAGTATAGGAAGTTCCATCTCAACACGAGGAGGAACTTCTTTCCTGTGAGGGTGGCAGAGCCCTGGCACAGGCTGCCCAGAGAGGGGGTGGAGCCTCCGTCTCTGGAGACATTCAGAACCCGCCTGGACGCGTTCCTGTGCAACCTGCTCTGGGTGACCCTGCTCTGGCAGGGGGGTTGGACTAGATGATCTCCAGAGGTCCCTTCCAACCCTATGATTCTATGATTCTGATTCTGTAAAAGGAGATTTCGGCGTTTTGCTAACAGATTTGTTCATGGCTCTAAATAATTAGGTGTATAGCTGGGTTTTGTACGTACATTTGATAGCTCTTCTTGCGAACTGCTTCTCAGCAAATGTAGGCTAAGTTTAAAAAACCAGTTCTGTAATGTCTATATATAGCTGGAACGACGACGGGCGGTTTGAACTATGCGCTAACCTTGCGGGGGCTCAGAGCCCTGGCTGCGGAGGGGCTGTGGCCGGGTACAGGCACAAGGACACACCGCGGCTTAAAGTGTGTACGTGCTAGTGACCACTGGGAGACTGCAGTTACTCGGGTAATGTCGTGTTCTGTTCTCATTACAACTTTTAATTCCAGCTACTATAGGAATTTTTCAGATAAGAAGTTTTGGAGCTCAGTTTCATCGGTAGTAGAATTACAGATCTTTTAAGCATGAGTCTGTGAAATAAAATCTTAAGATTTCATTTTAAAAGATTTCATTTTTATTTACTTCCTGTTTCCAGGTCAATTCCTAATCACATACAAAAACTTTATGTGTTGCCTTCTGACAGTTCTTGAAAGAATTTTTTTTCATAGCAATTAGGCATGCACCATTTTCATTTAAAGTTTTTTCTAAGAATAACTAGAAAGCAATTCAATCAAAGCGTCCTTTGTGTGTGTGTAAATGGCTTGCGTGCATTGTGATGCTTGAAGTTCTGAGAAAATAAATTTGGTTTTGCATGTCAAGAGTAGGCAACACAGCAGGGTTTTAATGTGATCATAATTCAATGTAGCACCCAGCAACAGGACCATAATTAAAGAATATTAGTTTAATATTTGGACCAGTGAACAATTGGAAACAGGGGAAGAAATATTCTAGGATATACAGGAGCATAGGTGAAAGGAACACTGGGGAAAATATTCCTCATTAATTGGCGGAACAGCAAAACAGTTCACACGCAGCGTGCAGGTGTTTCCACCTGCTTGAGGGAATATCAGACTTCCTTTGAATATAAAGCAACATTAAAATGTTAGGAAATTTAGAAAAAGAAAAAAGGGAAGATGATTTGGATGAACTCGATATGGGCTTTCTTAGTTTACAGGGCAATGTATTTTAGCATGCGAATCGGCAGCCTGTTTGGTCCCGGGAGGGTTTGTGGGAGCGGTTGTGGCCCCGCAGACAGCGGGACTGCGGTGGGATGCCTTTGCCGCTCGGTGCCTGAGAGCGGGGCTCTGCGGCGAGCGGCGCGTGCTGAGCTGGAGGCTCGTGTGAAACCCTGCCTCGACCAGGTCACAGATGTGCTCAGCAGTAATGAAATTATTTTTGTAAAGGCAAATTGGCCTTCCTGAACCCTAGGGAACGATGCTCTTCGGTTCCTGGCAGGGTCCTGGCATTCATTTTTTAAAAGCCACATATGAAACGGTACTTTTGAAGTCAGTATCTAAATGAGTCATTGGCCTGGTAATTTGTTTGACTTGCATCTTTTTGATGCAAAAGGAAGAAGGATGGTTTCTTTTTGGTGTGGAATAAACACAATTTATAATATTGCCACGTTGTTACAGACAGTAGAAGGGTACAATCTGAAATGAGAAGGGTGTGATGGGCGTCCTCGGAGGCGGCGGGAGCGTGTCCTCAGCTGTGGCACAGGGAGGGGGATGAGAGGGAAAACGGGAAGCTGAACACAAAAGAACTGCCCCCCCCTCCTGTGCGCGTACGCAGCAATTAGATCAAAGACCGCGATAAGCATGAGCTTGATGAAATTTAAAGCTGGCAGTAGTGGCTGTTGGGTAATGAGGTGTCACCCGAGCGAAGATCACAAAACGTAACTACAAAAGGAAGAAGCCTGCCAGGCATTGTTAAACCTTTGCTGCTGACTGCGGTCTGAAGATTCTCCCAAATCCTTTATGCAATGAAAATTTTAAACAATGTGATTAACCTTAACTATGTCATTAACGTAACGCTGGATTTGAAGCGTGCTGGGCAATCTGGGCTGCACCCTCTCTGTTAATCTGGTATTTGCAATTGATTACTGTGTGTAATAACAGGCGAAAAGATGCGCTTTAATCAGCTGGGTACCACCTGCACATGGGCACAAGAGAAGCATTCACATCTGAAAACACACAAAGGAACAGGAGAGAATAGATACAGATTCTAGTTGTCACCTGTCACGCTAAAATTTAAGATCATTAAAATGTAGAAGTTTTGAATAGTTTGCAATTCAAGCTTTATGTATAATTTAAGCATCAATAGTACTACCATGTTAGACATAATCAAGACTGTAACTACCCATAGAGTTCAATCAAATGGGCCATATATTAATTTTACTGAAGTTATTCTATTGATTTGATTTGAATTGGCATTGGATGCAAATATTGCTTTAATTTTATAATAATTTATTTAAATAATCAGAACGCTGTTATACCTGCTTCCATTGAATAACTGCCTGAGCCATTCTGGGTCAGCAAGAATCTACCTACTTTATTTCATTCTGGATGTTTGCCTTAAGTTACTGCACGTGGAATGGCTCAAAGCACCTCCTCGATGGCGGTTTTACACAGTTCTTAACTGTTGCTTCAAATAAAATCCACTTATTTGCGTTTCTACCTCTGTGTGTTTAGCCTGGTGCTAACAATACAACAGGCCCTGGGAAGATGCTACCACACTCTTGTGTTACACACCACGGCTTGAGAAATCTCAGTGACTTAAAGAGAGGGGGGATTTTCCCCAAACTGCATCGTTGGAAAACGGAAGCACAAAGATACAGGTTTTGCCTGAAATCCCCAGTTCACAACTATGCTCAGCCTGGGGGGAACCTGACAGTCCTGTGCCCCGCTTCTGCAACATACCTCCTAGGCAACCATATTCCAATCTTATTTTACCATTTTATTGCCGTAATTCCATTTGATGTCCAATATTCCTCAGATGTTTGAGAAACTTGGGTCTTAAGTCTTCCATACTCTGTGAAATACGCCGGGTCTTACTGGATTGGCTTACTTCACTAGAAGCATATCTCAGGATTTGGTTAAAGGCTGTGATTTTTATTTAGCGTGGTTTCTGCAGCAGGGTGGTAGGAGAGTGTGGAACCGCGTGATATTACTAACAAAAGGGTTAGAAAAAGCCGGGAGGCTGTGAAAGTTCTGCAGAGGTTGCGGTGCAGAGGCTTTCCCTCCGCGAAAGCGATGGTTGTTCTGAGGCAAGCTGATCACAGGGCTCGCCCCGTGTTTGCTACTGGCCCATCTGCCGGAAAATACTATTCAGGCAAAATATTGAACTTCCTCATTTTTATTTTATCAGCCAAATTTTGGCACCTAGAAATTAAACTACTTTTGAAAATATCTTTCATCATCTTTCCCTGAGATTTTGATTAAGTGATGACTGGTTTATCTGAAGTGTTGCCCTTCACATTAATCTTTCTCTGTCTGCATGATGAGTGCAACTTTATCTGACTAATGTTATTTTTCAGTCCATCTTTGGTATATTTTTCTCTGGGATTGCTATGCATTTAATTTTTTTTTCCTTGTTGTTCATAATAAGGATTATGCATAATTTCCAACAGAGCGCTACTTACATAAAACTCATGACCCCATGTACAAGTTTGTGAAATTAATCTGATCCTCTGGTTTGTACTTTCAAGTAGATACTTACCCTTTGCCAAATAAGAGGAGTTTTATAGGATTTTAAATGACCCTTTGAAAGGTTTACTTAAGGTATTGAACTTCCCATGGGACTGTAAATGATCACTCCTTAATGTTATGGCTTATTTGTCTCAACAGCAGTTTCATCAATAACCTGATCACTTTTTCTCTGTCATCTATTTTTGTTTCTCCTTTTGCCTACTTCCGTATTTTGGGGGCATTAACTAAGTAATGAGGATAGAGTCATCTTAATTGTCTCTAGCCAGGTTTTTAAATTGTCTCATGACCGCTATGTCAGAGTGCCTATTTGAAACAATTGGTGACAAGTCAGGCAGGGAGGGTAGTGGCAAAACCCAAATTACAGACAAATTTGTTTCTAATTTAAAGAATCACTGTGGTTCAATGGCCACATCGATCTGCTACCTTAACATACAACAAAATATGAACAAACTTAATTTTCGAGTTGCAGAATGTTTTAGTATCTAGAAAATGCAGTACTTCGTAACAAACCTTTACAGAGGAAACACAAAACTCCCTGATACTAATGGTCTTCAAAGTGTAGCTGGAAATAAATTAATTATCCACTTCGGTATACTAATTGGTGTTCGTATGTTTATTCTCAATAGTGTCTTGATTATTTCAAGCTATTGATAAACATTGCATTTATATTTACATTTCAGTGAAGAATGTTCTTGTTGCTGAAGTTCCTTTACCACTGATGGCACAAGACCCTTCTTTTGCACAGTCTTCATCTGGTAGCTGACTGTCTGAACTAACTGGTTTAAATGGTTTTCTGGTTCCACTTACCCTCAGGTATCCTCGTGATAACTCAAAGGTACCTTGCATTTATCTACCTGTTCCTGTTATACACAAACTACCAGAAGCCTGCCGGTACCAAATATTCAGCTGTATCTGCTTTCTGCCGCTCTCCTTTCAAAGAGGTATAAAATTAAGCGTTAGTCCAAACTGCTGAAGAGTTTTCTGCAATTAATGGAGAGCAAAAAAGAAAGAAAGAGAAGAGGATATCTTTAAAGAACAGGTACATTCTCAGAGAAATTAAATACTGTCTGTAACATTTTGCATTCCTTGGCAGGTTTGTATGTTGTGCACTTGGGGAAGAAACATTTATTGAGAGTTCTATGAGGTAAACAGCCCATTTTAGCCTGGAAAAAGAATAGCAGGAAATAAACAATCATGAGTAAAGTCTGTCTAAATGGCTGCTTCATGCTAATAACCTGAAAAGTGCAGAACTTGTGCTGACAATTCAGTCAAAACAACCGGGCCCTAGGTCATCTTGGGGAACGAAATGCTGGATTTCAATCACTGCTCAAGAGGCCGGACTGCTAAAACTCTGCTTTGAAGGTCTCTTGTGATCTTCTGTTGAGAGGTTGAGGATCAAAACTGCAGAGAAGTTAAGAAGTAAAAGGAGAAAAGATGCAAAACCTGAAAAAAATAGATTTGGAGGCTTTGACTTCAGGTATTTTTTCAGGTTTTGCTTTACAAGAATGTTTTAAAAGATAGTCTTTAGTGGTCAAAGACTTGCTGAAATCAGTCTACCTATCCCAAAATGAAAATGAAAACTTAGAAACTAAATTTTGGGCTGCTGGTTTCGAATGTGTGGCCCTCATCTCTAGATGGATGTTAGGAGATGCTTTATTTAGAAAATGGCTTTGGTGATCTCATGTTACCCACAACTCTTCACGCCAAAACCTTTTGTTTATTCTGAAGGTGCTGCAGTTTCTTGTCTGAGCTAGTCTGATTGTCCCATTAAAAGGTGATTTCTTGCTGTTCACTGTGTCTGTTGGTATAATTTTTTCATCACAATTAGTCATTCACAATGGCAATGACTTGATTTGAATTTTATAGCACTGGCAGTGTCATGACTGTCTCCGAGACAAACTTCCCACTAATTCCTCTTCCAGTACGAAGACTCATACTACCTCTGAATTCTTTCCAAAATAGCAGGATATAACGCATTGACTTTGCAGCAGTATACTTAATACAATAAATCAGGAGCAACAGTTAATGAAAATGTACTGTAAGATACATAACTATATGAAAAAAAACGATAGGGGTATTTTTAGGTATATAAACTAATTATTGTAATTTCACTTTCCCTATGCTATCTCTTCTTCCCAGCCAGGGTAATGATCTGTCTTATCACTAAAGTGCCTCTACTAAATCTTTTGAAATGTCAAAAGTGAACTAATATTTACATCAGAATAATAACTACAATTACTTACCCACTTTCCAATTCATTTGGAGTCAATTATTCTTTAGTACTAAGAGAAATGGAGCCTTACTGTAATACTGGAATGAGTTTAATTAATCCTTTTTCACATACAGCAGGATGATAAATGAAATTCAGCCTGTAATTTAAGAGCTTGGGGAAATAGTATGATATTAAGGGTGCTCTGAGTGATTGACAGTTTAATTTATTACAAAGAGCAGTAGTCTGTCTTACTTGGAGTTCATTCCAGTTTTGTAATTAACGATTTCAACTGGGAGATCATTGTTCTAGGAAGACTTTCCAAACAAAATTTTTATGGACTTCTTGGCATCACCTATCAGTTACTACACTCTTGTAATCCTTTATTTGTAAAAAAAAAAAGAAGGCAACGAAAATTCTGTTTTGTAAAAAAAAAAAAAAAGAATGCAATGCGTAATGCAAAAGTGGTGCTGAAAAGTTCGTAGGAGCTGGAGAATATGATATATTTGTCTAGTAGAATTTCCCACAAGTTGATATCGTATTTTCATCAGGAAGGAGAAAGGGTAATTGGATTTAAATGTCAAGATGTTCCTTCTGTAGGTTTGAAGTCACACATCTATTTTCTCAGCTACAGTTTTTGCTTGTGATTATGAAAACTGCACCCGCTTGTCACTGAAGATGACAGTCAAGAATTCTCTAGGAGTGAGTTAAATGCTGAACCGTAACCTGAAGGTTTGACACAGGCAACATAACACCACTGGTACAGACAAGAAATAAATTATTCCATTGGATTTGGTAGATCGTATGTGAAATAGTGATTTCGCTAAGAAGCAACCCAGATAAAGCTAAGAAAGATTAATCCAGTGACAGATTTCTAAATCAGGAAAATGCAGATTCAAATGTCCAAGAGGTGAAGACAGAGTGGCCTCCAGCAGATTTGTTTTCCTATTCTCCACATTTTTCTAGCTATTTCGGAGCAAATAGAATGAAACGTTCCTAGACCATCAGTTACTTCCCTACATTGGCACTTGCGGGTCTGTTTAAAATAGTAACAGAAAGGAATTTTAATAAATGATATAGAAACATGCAGATAGCTCCTAATACAACTCCCTTGGCAGCAATTCTCTTCCACGCGTTTGACCTTTTCTGCTACTCTGAGGGGTGTGGGCTTCTCCTGTCTCCCACAGAACTCAAAATAGCTTAAGCAGCACAGTTAATGCTAATTACCATTTAGTAAAATTGGGTAAGGATGTCATCTTCCTTCAGTGTCTGTATTGGGAACGGGTGTCTGGGCTACATCTTGTTTTTTCTAGAATCTCTTTAAATTAGAGGAGAACTTCGGGGGTTTCTCTCCTGTTGCTGAGGTACAAGGAGAACCTCCGTAAAGGCCGTCTTCTGTGAGTGTTGGGCTCGTATTCCTGTTGTGTGCCGTGTTCAGCTGTAACTGATTGCAGGTGTAAAAATACTTCTTGGGAATAGGACAGCAAAATTTCAGTTATGCACCTGCGTGTGCTATTTGTTACAGCAATGATAAATGTACTTAAAATAGACTTGTCTTACCAGAACTTTGTTTTACAAGAACTGTTCTGTGTATATTTGTTCATTTTCCCCTTTTATAGCTCAGGTTTTTTTTAAGAGGGTGCTTGTAATGCTTTAGGAAATGCACAGCTCATGGATACTGTTTGATACTGAGGAAATTTTTGTGCATCTCCATCGGACTCTGCACTCTATTTTGAATATGCAATGTCTTTGCTTTCTCTTATTCTCTTATTTTTTCACCCCTATTCGGGACTGGTCTCTCAAAGACCCAGCAGCATTGAAGGCTGGTTTACTTGGGAGTACTTCAGCGCGTAAGATTTTGCCTTAGTTTAACAAGGAAAGAGCGCTGTGCATCAGGGAAAGGACTAGGGATCTGTGATGCCTACTGGGGACAGATCAGGAGGATTCATCGTGAAGCCAGTGCAGTAGAGGGGAGCCACGTTAATGAGGCCAAGATGAGGGAGAAGTCTGATAAAGCGAGGGAAAAGCAGCTCTGACCACCAGAATTCCGTATGGCACTAGTCTGTGTTTTCTAATTGGTTTCTAACTGATTTCTACTTTTGCTTTATCTTACAAGTGAAAAGCGTTTGGAAACCTGGCGGTGGTGGCAGAGCTGAGAAACCTTGTTCTAAACAGACTGGTGTGCTACACAGTGTATTTGTGATAGCTGCCTGGCAGTCGGTTTTATCTCCAGAAGGTCTTGCACGGACCTTAGTGGACAACTAACCTGGGCTTAGAGACTGCGTTTGGGCTGAAGACCTCAGCCTTTGTTCAGATGCTGGTGGCCAAACCCATGGCACAGCGAGAAGAGGCAGAAAACAACAGTTACTGACGCAAATCAAGTCGATTCTGTGGGGCCTGCTCAGATTTCTGAAAACATAATCCCTATATTGCTGTTCCTTTAGCTGACTGCAGCCAAAACATTTATTCTTGCACAGGTCAAAAACTGCTCTGTCCTTAGCGGCTGCAGTCCAGGTGGTTCGTGCAGGGTTCTCCTCCTTCCTGCGCGCTGGGCAGTTCAACAGAGAGAAGGCGTGAGAGCGTGTTGGGGCCAGGGCCAATTTGCAAGGCTCCTCGTGGAGAAAAGGAGAGGGAAAGTTGATGTTCCACTGATCTTCAGTGCAGCGGGTGACTAAGAGGCGTCTGGAGAGTGTTTCTGCCCTTCTCTGGCTCACTCTCCAGGCACTGTAGTGTTGAGCTACCAAAGCTGCTCTGCCCAAAAGTCTGATTTGTCAGTTACAAATTTCTAAATAATGTGAAGTTTCTGAGTTACTTAATGAAAGCAATTCATAAGAGATACCAGGGTTGGGAGCAAGAGCCATCAAAGAACCCACTGTTGTTGATACTATTTATGATAGCGCTGTCTTACGCTTTTACCGTGCCTTCCAGTTCCAGCGTCCTTGGTAATGAGATGTGTTTGCCATCAGTAAAATTCAGTGGGTGGACAGTAATAATCAGATGATAGATTATGTGTGGCAGGGTAAGTGTATGGCCACAATTATTACCGAAGACACAAGTGCAATTCCTAGTTCTGACAAAGAGCTCTAAATGAGCTTTCTTATCTCTGCATCATAAGCATAGCCTCCTTCAGACAATGGATAATCAGTAGATTTTAGTAATTTTTATCTAAGGATGAAAAACTACAGTCCTTTTTTAGACAGTTTTACCAGTATATGTGTATTATAGCAACTAAATTTAAAAGTACATCTTCATTTTTTTATTCTACTATCACAGCATATCATCACTTTACAGTCCCCTGTATATCATTACTTACTGGGATGTTATTTGAATGCTCTTTTTTTATACCTACCCTTGAATATCAAGATAAATTGTTGCTTGTACATTTGACTTTGAAGTCCTAGTTCTATGGGAGCTTCAGGGTGTGGTGTTTTCTTGTCGGTTTGGGTTTTTTGTATTTTGTTTTGCTTTCTAAATCTATGAATGTCAAGGAAATGAAACCTCTCCTTTTCTGTCAGTTTGGACTGGCTGGTGTACCTGGCAAGGCTCCTCCTGTACGTGGCCGGGTTGTTTAGTGCCATATAGCACATCTGCTGCATCCAGGCCCTGAAGCTATTTTTTAAATTCCACCGGTTATATGCGGGCAATACAAATTCCTGTTGTGCTCTGACTCATCATTGGCCCTATGTAGTTTGAGATTGGGACACACAGTAGATTTTATAGCTGTGGGATCTTACTTTTTTTTATTTTTTTTCCCCCAATATGTGCCGATTGCAAAAAGGGGCCTGCAAGGCCGAGGGAGGAGGTCTGTGAGGTCATCCCTCTTTGATACTGTCTTAATTGCAAAAAGCTTTGTAAAGGGTCACATGGCAGGCCTAGAGGCAAGCTGAAATCTAGTATGTATAAGAGGTTTTTTAGGCTTAAAAAGTTTGGGAACGGCAGCTCCTGAGAGGATGAGGTATGCCTCCACGATGCCTGACAGCTGTCTACCTAACCTGTGCCTATAAAGAAAGACAGGGTTTCCATAACCTCTCTTAGCCGCTTGTTCTAATTACCTTTTGATGTATAGAGTTTTTCCCAGTCTAAGTCCTTTTCACTGAAAATTAATCCAATTATGTCTTGTCCTCTCCCCAGCAGACACAGAGAATAATTCATCAAACTCCCTGTTAGTAAGAGCCTTTTACATTAAGACGATTTGTCTCATGTCCTCCTCTGATCCTCTCTTTTCTACATGAGGGGGAAAAAAAAGTGCTGAATCTTTGAATTTTACTCCCATTTTTTCCAGTGCTTTTAGCATTCTTACCAACTTCCGCGAAACTCCCTGTTCTGATCTGCTTGCTCTGAGAGGGTGTGCAGAGAAGCCAAAAAGATCAACTTCTCTTCAGACTCCAGACCTTTAGCGTGCCTGGTCCTAGCAATCCGTCATTAAAACAAGAGTCTCGTGAGTGTCTTGTGTGTTTGGTCAGGTCTGTGAGCACATGATCCCCTTATACCCACTTTTGAACGTTTCCTTAGCTAAATAATCACTTCTGTAACTGGTCTTTACAATAATAATACCTTACTGTGAAATTTTGGTTTGGTTTTGGGTTTCTGTTTTTCTAAAGTTCGTTCCCCCTCTGTTTTATAAAATGTTCAGAGAGAGAAAATGTAATCAGCTGAGTACAGGAATAGTGTTGAGGAACAGAGGAAATTCCCCAAAAGTACATTTTTGAGCAGGGTCAGGTAGAAAACATTCTTGTTCTCTATCACTGCTTTTTTCTGCACTCTGTAACATTCAGGTGCCGATGGTGGGCTCTACGTACCCTGTGGTATGTGGGTGTTCTACGTGATCAATAATTTATGAAATTGGCAATTCTTAAATGATTACATTTTCAACAATGATAGCAGGTTCGTTCTCTGCTCTTGGTTGTCATATTATGTTGGAAGTGTCATTTTCAGAAACTTGAAGCGTCCACGTGGCTGTGGTTTTGCAAGATGTTTCATAAATGACAAATAGGAAAAAAAATAGAGAAGCTTTTGAAGACCTTTGACTTCAAGGTCAAGAAAATTAGAGAAAGAAGTTAGAGAAAATCTGTTTTATGGCTTTGTCCCAGTTCTATCAAGTATTTTAAATAAAAATCTCTAGCTTGCAGAGGCTGTCCAGCTTCTAATTTCTGAAGAAATGAATTTAAATAAGAACTTAATTGCTGAAGAAAAATGTTACCAATTATATAAAGGAGAGGGAAATGAAATATGACTTATTTTTTATGCGGGAGGGAAACTTACTGTAATATTCTGCAATAATTTAATCTGTAAGAGCTGCTTTGAAGTAGTGCATAACGGAGCGGGGATAAAGTTGAATCCAGTTCCGGGCACAGACCTGTGATACGGACAAGGCACTGAGGACACTTCATACTCTGCTAGTCGGCAGTAACTGTTTCTGTCCCTCCGGGCACTCTCTGAAGTAGATCCTGCTTTCTGCAGTGGTGATCTTTCTATTTTCTCAATCAACATTAAAATAATAAACAGAAAAGACAATGTCTTGCATAAAGCTGTGACAGAATAATTGTTAAATCCCAGTCTGTGGCAAAAGCCTGTCGTGGAATTTCCAGGCTGGATGTACAGCTGGCATTGGATTACTCTCACCTTCTTGTTCCCAGGGAATACAGGGAATTACGAGTTGGGTCTCTGCTGATCAGCCTCTCTTGTCATAATCCCCTAAAATAAACCTTGATTTTGGAGGATTCCTGGAGGATTCCTGCATGGTGCTTCTGCTTGGCAGTCTGGTGCGCGGCTGTGCAGTAGTGTTTCCCTTGGCATTGCCCAGCCGAGACTCTTTGCAGGAGGAGAATGAGCCCTGAATTGGGACCAGGAACTAAATGAATAGAGCTCTGTTTTATGAATAACAAAATGAAATGAATACTGCATTTAAATCTCATCTACCTGGGTTTAATTTTGAGTTTTAGGGTTGCTCTCCGAGTAGTTATACTGAATTTGAGACTCAGTGTTCTTGCCTGCTGCCCACTTTTGCTTTATTTGCAGTAGCATCCGCCCAATTTCTCTTAATTTGCTTAATTATATTGTCAGTGTCCTTAACCAGTGACAGCCAAGGCAGCATGTTTCTGTTACTGGTTTCGTCTTCTGTGAATTATAAGATTGATAATTTCCCCGTTCCTGTTAATATCTCTTCAGTTTACGACAGACAACATCCCTGGCTGTACCTTAAGCAGAAGAGGAATCTGGCCCGCAGTGTGTAGAGAAACCCCCAAGCTCTTTATTCACTGAGCTCATTTTAATCTGGAGCTGTGATCATAAAGTGCAATGCAGTTATTTCTTTATCTCCAAATTAAGGTAATTGTGGGGGTGGATTTATGGAGAGGTTTAGTTATATCAGATGGAAATTTTTGTTTGTTTGTTTGTTTTGTTGGATGATTCTGAAAGCTGGAGAACTGTGGATAAAGAAATGAAAACAATTTCTTGCTGCATGTGAGGATCGTTAGGATGCCTGATCTCTTATTAGGAAGCAGGGTAAGTCTGAGTTTGCTTGTTGCAGAGATGTAAGATAATGAAGGTTGAGACTGAATTTGCTTCTGAACTGTTTGTGAAAATATTATGGTTTACATCCAGCCTCCTTTAGCAACAGTAAATTTACCATTGTGAAACAAAGGAATATTGAGATAATATAACATCAAGGTTTTCTTATCAGAGATTTGAATATACCAATTACATACTGTGTTTTCAGCTAAGTCTGTTGTCATCAACGAGATCTAAAGTAGAAGATGGGTTTGGGTGAGGGAAGATATTTTCCTTTATAAAATTCTGTCTAATAATCAGGAGGAGTTGAAGTATGTTTCCCGTTGCTTCATAGCAAATCCCCTTCAGGAAGTGGGCTTGCAGTTGCGTGTGACCAGCTCATGGTGTTTCCCCACGTTCCCGTTTGCAGCTGAGCTGCTCTTGCTGCCTTTGGACACACTCTGCGTCATGGCAATGGTGAATTGAAATTTATTTGCTGAAAGAATCCTTATTGAGGGCGAAGAGCTCGCACAGGCAGTTGCACTGACGGAGATGAATAGCACTAACTTATAAAGCTTTTGTAATTCAATCGTACTGTAGTTGTGTATTTGTACACTTCTTTTCCCAGGCAGTGTATTTAACAGCCTCTGGAATTTATGATGCATTCCAGTGGTGTATCACAAAGTTTTGGAAAAGACTGATGTTAACGCTGTCCTTTTCCTCCGAGCTGGTGTTAGTGAATCTATGCCATTCTGCTTGCTGCTATATGATGTCTGCCAGGGATGACTTGGACCCCTAAGAACTTGTGGTTGTTTCTGGAATGCATTGAGGTTCAGGATTCCTATCATATTTATATGCTAATGTTTTAAACAGATGAATTCTCCCTCCCTCATTTTACCTAATGAATGATGACCTTTCTTCTCTGCTTCCCATCTAGTAATATATTTAGACGTTAAGTATAAATCATCTTAGCAAATGAATTGCTTGTGTATGTTTGCCACATGATCTATCTCTCTCCTGGTATGAGCAAGTGTTTTGTTTAAACAGGAAAACAAATTCCCTAGCATCTTTCTTTTCTTTTCT
>VYZM01006827.1:99950-212732 GCA_013398915.1 Dromas ardeola
TTTTTTCCTTTTTTTTTTTTTTTTTTTTATGCACAGAGTTAGGCACTTCAGCAGGGTTATAATGATAATATATAGCTAGTGTGCTGTACTATGAAGACTCTAAGTACATAATGTAGTAGATCTATTATGTGAAGGTATACTTAGCTAAAAAAACCTCATTTGGTGCTTGAAGTCAAGGGAGTCAGCTCATGTTCAGTTCAAGTACGTACTCTTTGCATCCTCTGACTGTTCACTGGAAAAAAGTATGCTTGTGTTTGGGTTTTGGTTTTGTTCTGCCCACCCCTCCCAAACTTTCATCAGTCCAATAGAAGTCCTTCCCATAGGTGCAGAACCACGTGCATTGTACTGCCTATGGGCATGGACTAAAATTTTAAGTCCATTGTTTTCCACCCTGATCATAGTACGTTTTCTGTTAACTGTGTCAGCTGAATAAAATGACTATAAAAGTATCAATTCTCATTCTTCAGGATGAAAACGACTCCATTACTTTATATGGGTCAGTATGTAGCACCAAGAATAAATGTTTAGTTCTTCATACAAAGCCTTTTAAAATCAGGGTAGCATTTGTCATGTAAGTCATGTGTTTGTTAAAGGGCAGGATATTCCCAAGACTTTGCTTTAAGGCGTTTGTTAAATGTGACACAGGCTGAAGGAGCATTTCCAGTGTGTGCTGTACAGGTGCCTGCTGGGCTGAAGGTCCTGGCAGAAAGAAGTCTTCATCGTACCATGGACTAGAATAGAGTCTGTAGCTGATTATTAAGCCAAATATTGATCACCTGTGTCATTGGAGAAGAGAGCATGTTTGAGACAGACGTAACATTTGCAATAAACACTTTGATGGTGTTATCTACGTGCCTGAATATTTTATATTTTAGATGTCTGATGCTGAGGGTACTAATGTTAGGATTAAAAGACTTGACCCTACTGCTGCCCCTGCAGAACCCCTACAGATGCTAAAAGAGGTTCTGACCTGAAGTTCTGCTTTGAAAATTATGCCAAAGCGGGAAATAGAAACAGGACAAAGAAACAACATCAAGGCTGTGCATTTTGGATTTTCAGAGTAAAGTGGAGCAGCTGTGAGCAAAAGCTCCTTTAAACAAAGACCGACACAAACCTGTAAAATGACCTTTACCCGGAGTAGTGTGGATGTGATCAGTAAATTCCAGAAAAGCTGAGGTGCTGCATGGGAGCTTAATGAGCTCTGGGGAAAGGGCAAACATGAAATTAGAGATGAATTAGTTTGTTGGAACTTAGATATTTGTCATATTCTTCAGGAAGGGTGTTTTCAATTATTTCCAACATAAGAGTTGAGATTAATCAACACTTTTAAAAATGAAATGCGTGGACCAGCTTGGAAAAGATCTAATAGTTTTTATATTCAGCGGAGACTGTGATACTGGAGAGAGGGAGGTAATGAATGAACGGCAGCCTGAGTGGGAGCTCTGGGTGTGTGAAGAAAGGAAAAAAGTGAGATTTCTACAGAAGATATTTTTAGAAGTGGCTAAATCATGTCAAATGCAGTTAATATAGTGGTGTTTCTGCTTGAAACGATGAAGTTAAAACTGCTTGATTCGTATGGCATATTAGAGATCTCCTATTTATTTTAGCTTTTACTCATCAAAAAGAATCTGTAAAGAGATTCTGTCCAGGTGGGAAAGAATAAAGGTTAAGAAAATAATGGCTTACATTTTTGATTTGCTTCCCAAGAAATCCCAATTTTGAAATGCTGGCAGAAAACAGCGGCTGGTTGCAGAGACACCGTAACTAGTAATTGTCTGACTGGGGGCGAGCGCACGTCTGCGGTGTGCAGGGGTAGCTCCCCACCTGGAGGCGGTTATTTCTGACGGAGTGTGTGCCTCGCCTGGCATTGGCAGAGCGGAGCCGTGTAAACATGTTTCTTGCCAAGCCAATTGTGATTAGAGCCCCCAGTAATAGGAATTTCAAATATGGGATTAGAGATTCCAGAGTAACTTTCAATTAAAGTTGGCCAAGTTGGTGGAAGCACTGTCAACAGCAGCCACCTTCGAAATTATGGGCAAGGAAATTGTTTTGCAGATTTTACAAATCAATAAGGAGTAGGATTTTTTATTTTTCTTTAATGTATCTCCTGTAATTTTGTGGGTGGTTAACAAGCCTTCCAGTCAGTTTATAAATCAAACCGGAATGAGAGATAAGCAGCTATTTGCCGACCGTGTGATACCCACACATGCAGCGTCTCCTTTTTGAAGCCACAAAACAATCAATGCCAGGGTTGTGGTGTGTGCGGGGAACTAACTAAAGAGAAGATTGCAACAGATCCTATGAAAAGGGATATTATCAGATGGCAATTACTAATGATGTTCTTCAGAGATCAGTCCTGGCTTAAGCCTGCTCATCGTATCAATTAATGATGTGTGCGGAAGACGCAGACGTGTGCTGAAATTTGTGGATGGCGCGAGCAGAGCGAGGTGCTGCGAACGCTGCAGGCTGCAAAATCGCATACAAAATTAATGTCACAAATTTGCTATTTTAGAGGTCAGACATAACTTTACGCTATGGGCATAAAGCTTTTGGACATGACAGAGGCGGCAAAGGCCCAGTGGGCTGGGGGATGGCTGGGGGTGCCGTGGGGCGGGCGGTGAGATGGGCAGGGGGGGTCAGCCCTGCCGGGCTGGGGCTGTTTGACAGCCCCAACAAACTGCCCTGACTTCCAAACGGGGCAGGCATGGCGCAGGAAAAACGTGTTTTGAGAGGGAGCCATGGGCAAAACTGTACTATGAACCAGGAGATTTCTTTGAGATCAGAAACCAAGGGCTTGCCGAGAGTCTTTGGGTTGTGCGAGCACATACGTAAGGGGGGTTGCGAGGAGAGCAGGCTGCAGTTTGTTTGCAGTAGTGTAATTCCTGTTAATACCGTACTGCAGAACTCCTCTTGATCATCTACAGAGATGGAAGGTACTGTTTTCCCCTTGACTCGTAATTTTGCTTTTTCTCCTGCCAAATTAGTTGTTTGGAGCTCCACAGCTCCCTGCTTTCTCTCAGCCCTCCATTAAACGCTTTCCTGAGCCTGGGGACCGCGCTCAGGCTGTACCTGTGCCACACTCCTCTTTCTGGGTTTCCATTGCTGAATTACCAATACATTTCCCGCTTGTTGAAATAGCGTTCGACATTTCCAACTCTGAGTCAATCCTGTTCCCTTTTCTTCTGAAAGGTGTGCGTTTCTGTCATGCTTAGGTGTGCTAAAATAAGCCATCGTACTCCTTGGTGGGCATGTGAGGAGTTTTTTTCTCACCAGGGTATCAGAGCTGGAAAATCTCCTGTATTACAGCCAGATATTTCTTTTGTCTGTGTGGTGGAAGGCGTATAATGCTCATTTTCAAAGTCTGTTATGAGTCTACTTTATGTTAATTTGCTATTGAATTACTATGCCTTGAGCTAGGAGCTTTAGGAAGCACAGACTTCAGTATTAGATAAAAACCTATTCAGTCTACTTTGACATCAGTCCCCCATGCTGCACAATGTTCATTTATTTTTAAGCTACAATTTCCTCTGTATTTGTATTAGAGAACAATACTGCGAATGCACAAAGGGGTGTCACGAGCGGGTAGAGATCAAAGCGGCCACCTACCAGACTCTAATAAAAAAGTAAAGGCGTGATTGGAAAGGTGCTAAAGGTAAAATGATGGAATTGGGTGCTGTAGCCTGAAACGTACCCGCATCTGTAATTATTTAATTTTCTTTTCAGGAGAGCCTCAAGTGGCTGAAAATTCTAATTAATTAATTTTATACTGTGACCTTAGGGTACCTATGGTACACCAGAAAGTCTCTAAAAAGTGTGGCATTCTTGTTTGCTTTGCACGTGGTTGAAAAGAGTTATCTCAGAAAGTGGGTAGTACGTGGTCATGGCACGTGTCACATGGTTAGCAATTCCCATATTGTAAGATTTCCTGGAGTTAATTTCCCATTATATGAATATTTTTCTCTTCTGTCCTCATTTTCCACTCAGAGGCTGTTAAACCCCCTAATGGAATGGCAATTAATACAGCATTTTTGGATTTACATTGGCATAAATTTCACGGATGCAGTGAAGAATATTAGTTGGGATCCTGCGGTGGCGGGTTGTGCCATCCTCTGCCGCTGCCCTGCAGGGTGCCCCCGGCGCGAGTGCTGCCGGCAGCGCCGCCCGCTCGCCACAGCCAAGCGGTGGGAAGAACCTTGGCCACTTCTGTGCCCTGTGTCAGGGATCAGCCTGCCTCTGCTGCAAGGGAAGTGCTGGAAAAAATCATCACTTTGCTCTTAAACTTGCTTTTCAAAAAAAACTCCTGCCAAGAACAGCCCGCTGTTTTGAGGACGATAGCACAGATAACCTTGCAGGTCTTTTCTTTCTTGAGTTTCAAGACATCTTTGTTGTTGTGAAATTTCCTTAATGGGTGCGATAGACCTTGCATTTGTTTTACTCGTCACCAAATCGTGTTCTGGCCAGCAAAGAAACCCCGCTCTGAGAGGCAGCCGCCTGGGTTTACGCTGCACGTCAGGCTCCCCCTGCCCAGGCGCAGCCCGCTAACAAGCCTGAAAATCTCCAGGCTTGCTCCGTGGCAATAAAATTTCTCAAAACCAGAATGATTAACAGGAAGGTCTCTGGATTGTGAATGTGAAACTTCAGAGAACAAAAGTTATAAGTGAAAATAAATCATTCTCTTTCAGCTTCGTGTTCACGATGACACCTCCAATATTTAGGGAGCTGTAGGTGCACATAAATTTCTACAAGTAGAGGTCAGAGTGTTAAAACACCGCGGCGTAAACTGCATCCTTGGTACCAGCTGAACTACTTCCAGAGCCCAGAGATCCCTGCAGCTGCTGAAAGGCTGATGAATGTGCAAGGTGAAAGGTGCGTGAGATAGTCAAAACGAAATGAAATACAACAGCGAATATTATTTATTTTCCTGAATGCTGATGAATTTGTCAGTGTCTGTTGCACATATTTTATTAATGTGTTCAAATATATAGCCTGAAAAATGGATCTGATGAAATGAGATACATCGGAGATGCCTTTCTCAAATAAGGCTTTTATACCCACATACGGTATATGCTTTCCAACAAAAAGAATGGCTCTTTGCTAAAATCGTGGGGAGAAGCATAGTATTCTGAAGCTTCAAATCTGTGGAAGAAACTAAAAAAATGCAGATAATCTTTTCTGGGTTCAGTTCGGCTTCTTCACGAGCAATGAGGATCCAGTGCCCTCATGCCTGAACATCCTCCCGCTTGCTGAACGCTCCGGTGGGATCTGGTGGCATCGCCCATCGCCTGGCAGCTGGGTCACTAAGGGCATCGCCATCCCCGCCGTGGCGAGGGGGAGGCACAGGAAGAAAAGAGAAGCGAGGGATTCTGTTGCTTAGCAAGATTATCTCTGGGAGACTTCTCTTTGCACCCAGCATTGCTGGCCTGTCTCATAAGAACGTGAAGGTCTTTGACCTCTGGTGTAGTGTGGCCTCTGCCCAGAGACCACGCTCTAGCTGCTTGCTCTGGTAAAGCCCTGCAAGAAATGGACCATTCCAAAACATGAAGTTTCATTATATTTTGGATTTTGGGAGCTTCAATTGCTATCTAGTGTTAGAAACTGTTTTTCTAGGGATTTCACATCCACCACTGCTGCCAACTGTGGAGCACTGGGTTTTTGCAGCTGTTTCGGATCCACAGGTGCTCTACCAAGGCATTACAAACACCACAAGCCACGAGAAAACCTTCAATTAGCAATTCCGCCCCATTAGCCACCAGGGGCTCCACACCTTACATTCCTTTCGCTGCTTGGGAAACTACTTGTTAATTTTTTTGTTGTTGTTTTGTTTTAAAGGACAGAATGTCATTTGAATATATTTGCTGAATACATTCTGTCTAAAACCAGGATAACAGTTCAGAGATCTGTAAAGGGCTAAAATCCTTTCCAGCCCTAGTCACTTATCATACTATCTGACTTTTTATATTCTGTACCGCGATGCTTGAAATATGTGGACGCTGCACTTTGTTACCTCCAGAAATGTCATTTGCTATTGAGGAATTTTCAGGTGATCTCATCTCTTTGCTGCAGGCTTGGCACATGATATTTTCTAATATTGTTTTAAGGTTAAATATAATTGATAAGATATTTCCTTGTACGTGCTAGGAACGGGAGCTTGTCAGATCTACAAGGGAAGGGAGCCCGGCAGGGTTATGGCAAGCAAAGTGCTGGGTTAGAACTAGTTTGTGTGCCGTTATGGTTGTGCCACGGCTGCATCCTTAACTGGCTTTTCCCTGCCAGCCTACCTTTGTTCAGGCAGTTTGTGGCCAGCGCAGGACGTGTCTCCTGTAGCCGCTGCCATAGCCCTTGTGGTATCTGTTTCTGCAGCCAGAGCTCTCAGCCTTTTTGTGGGTTGCTGTCAGAAAGACTCTCCACAGTTTCCATCCTTGGGTGACTCCAGCGAGTGAGAGCATTTCCCTAGCATAATACTAATAAGCTAGCGTTTGAGGATGTATTGTGAACGTAAGTTTTGTGTCAGTGTTCCATCAGAGCATGGGCCTTTCAGTGGAGAGCAGTCAGCGTAGGAGGCAATGCCATCGGGTGAGCCGTGGTATTTTCATGACACCCCCAGGCAGGCGTACACGGCAGTCTGTTCCTCCAGTGAAACAATACACAATTACACTGATGACTTATTTCAGATATAAACTGTAACACATGTTGTAAGGCAAGTCTCATAACAAAGGGAAGAAAGTTCTGCACCAGTGAGAGCTGCCGGAAAGTACAGCGTGGGCATGAGGGCTGCCTGGCTCCCGGGTCTTGCCTGGCTCATCAGGTTATGGGGAAGCGAGCTCGGTCCAGAAACAGGCTCTGAGACTGCAAATGCAGGTTGTGTGCGCAAGCTGGCATGCAGGGATCTAGGGCTGCCACAAGAACATCTCGTGCCCTTCTTAGTATTTGGATAACTCCCAACACGGCGTGGCTCAGTTAGTTTATACCATGTTAAATGATCGAATGGGAATTGCCTGCAGGTAACAGAGGACAGCTTGGTTGGTTTCAAGAGTCAGAGCTCCTGGGATCTACTCCTGCCTCTTCCAGGACTTTCCTGTGGGATGCAGTTAACAGTATTCCCTGTAGTTAACCTCCCTGAGCAGGCGGGATGCAGCCCTGCAGAAGCGTTGCCTGCCTTAGCGCAGGTATCACCGAACACATTGATGAGTTTTGGGCAGCCAGTGCAGCAGTTCTCCAAGTCGGTGCCAAGGTTCTGTACGTGACTCAGAGATGTGAAAAGGCAGCCGGCGGTTGACCAGTGCAGGCAGACAGGCAGCTGGGCTCCTACCATCGACATTTCCCAAGTGCTTTGAATTCCCTGGATAGAAGCCATTTCAAAGCAGTAATAGCGCTAGCAGCTCTCCTAACGTTGTGCACCTGATGTTAGAAGTTTACAAATTGTAGCTGAAGAAAAGAGAAGTTGGTGCTGCCCTAAAGTTCCCGCGCAACAGACAGACTTTGTTCAGCTGGTCTTTACAGTGCCGGCGCGATGCTGAGGTCTGTCAGGCGTCCTTTGGGAAGGGCCCGCAGGTTTTGATTAGAGCGCGGAGTACTCGGGAAATATGCTGCAGTTATTAGAAGGGAGTTACTTTGAGTGTCAGCTCGTGAGCGTAAAGCCAAGTGACAGACTAAAAGCATTCAAAGCAGCTCGTGCCTAATTCCATCTGCCAGTAACAGCTTCTTCATTACAAGGAAAAGGAGGGAAGGAAATACAAAGGAAGCCTCATATAATATACCTGTGCATTTGCAAGCTTGTTTCCTGCCATATATAATTTCAGTTATCGGTTTCCATTTATAATCCAGTAATTCCCTTAGTGAATGTAATTCCTATTTTGTTCGATAGGAGCAGTAGGAATTCTGATGGAAGACTTAATCTTATATGTTTTGTCCTAATTTTAAAAGGGCATTTGGAAGCCTGATTCTTGTAATGGACGTTGCACCGATGTTTTCCAGTAGCTGCACATGATTGAACCAGGCAGGCTTTGCTAGGCGTTGTGTGCAAGAGGGATGGCACTCGCAGGGAGCACTCTGGGGAGGGAGGCTAAGACAGGCATTTATTTGGCATTTATTTTGTTGTCTGTCTCGGCAATCTCTGAACTTGTCTGAAATTCTCTGATCCTGCCAATTGCATTTCACATCCAGTATTTCTGACTGACAAAAGGTCATAATAATTGCAATTCTTTGTTTTACTTCTCCATTACTTTTGACATTGTAAAAGTTCAAACTTTGAATGAGTTCTGACTGTACTTTTGTATTCCTTGGAATTCATGGAAAACGTTACATGATTTTAACCCAGACTGAAATTCGATGTGCTTCTGACCCAGCTCGGGTAGATTCCAGTATTCGGGTATGGGGATTTTATCACAACCTGAGCTTGCAGCTTAAGACAGAGACTCTACACGTGTTGCTCAAATGAGATCGCAGCCATCAACACCCCGGTCTGTACACTGACTGCGTCAGCACTGCTCATATTTCATGTACACCAGAGAGAGACCGCAAAACAGCTTCCTCGGTGTCAGTCATAACTCCCAGGACCCTCCATGGTCTAAAACCACCTTTTTGACCTATTTGCTCAAAAGAGCAGGTGCGCTCTGCAACTGCAGCAGGTTATAACTGAAATTCCAGTTCATAGCAAGGATGGGAGTATTTCTTTCTCTCTCAGTTAGTGATGATTTTCCCCCTAGCAAGGGAAGGCTAATGATGTAAACTAAACCATCAATTTAATTGTTTCTCTCGTTCTTAAAGAGTTGTTTCTAATTTTTATTTTTAACATTTCAAGTAGTCATATGTCATACCTGAAGCATAAGTTTCAGAAGTTTGGAGTGTTAGGAGTTTCTTGCCACAGACAGTTTTCATTTCCTGTATGTGACCCGGGAGTGTTTAAGAATAAAGACAGTAGTTGTGGTGCACACTGATAATGGGGCTGGGAGGAAAACTTTGAAAGTGCTGCCTCTTGGGCAAACTGGACAGAACAAATCTGATTTACAGACTTGGGTTGGATTTCCGAAAGCACTTAAGTAGTTTAAGACCACAAGTACCATTGACCTGAAAGTCAATAAGATGTTTTTGAGAATCCAGCCCACAGTCGGTTATTTCATAACATGTAAATTCTGCTGCAGCGAAGGCAAGGAGAAGCTGCAGTTCCTGCCTGCCCGCACCAGCCGACACCCCAGCCTGCAGCGGGGGCTCCTCGCACAGAGCCGTTGGAGCCCTGCCTTTAGCAGTCCGGGGGGACCAAGGAAATCCAGCAGGTTTAAAATCTTAAGAGAAAAACTTTGTATCTAGGCCACAAAAGTTTCAGTGTGGGCATGGAGATCTGGGGGGAAATCTCCATTGTGTATTTATAGACAGGAGCCATATCGCTTCTTTGCCTTTGGACATTTATGTGCTTGCTGTACTGCTCCCGAAGAGCTAAGTTACCAACACAACTCCGAGTTGTGGATTTTTGCTTTTTATTTTTGGTGAGGACTCATTTTGTCTTTCTTTAGGCAGCCAATCTAGGTATTTTCATTAGGAAACTAGGCTTTCGTGTATTGAAGGAAGAGGGAGGGGCAGATTAGAAGATGCGAATACCTTCCTTTGGATTCACAGCAAAAGAAAGCACAGCAAAAAACTGTGCAGTCATGGGCCGGCTTTTATTAGTGGAATTACATAGCTCCGTTATTTTTTTTTTTCCCAAGTATAGGCTTAGAGTCAGGTCTAACAAAACCATATTTCTGGGCGATGAGTGCATGAGAAGGCACACTGCCCCTTCAATCTGTTGCAGCAGAGATGAGATTTATAGTTACATGATGATGTTATGGTTTGTACTCATTTTAATGTTATACCAATGTGGAGACAAAAGAGATTTACTGTTCCTGGATGCTTAAATTTTTATCGTGTTTAATTTTTATTGGAACTGTGAGTGTATAAGTGGTGTGTTTTCTCTCCCTCTGCTGCTTTTCTTTCCCTGCTATCACGCTTAAAAGATGAAGAAAGGTGTCACAGCAAGAGAAGTGCATCTGTGTTGCCATGCTTTGACAGCTTCTCCATTTCTGCCCACGAATTCTTATACAGGCACTGTAAACACAGACATTTCAGTTTGCATTTTTCTCTCTTTCATAATATTATTTATTTATAACAGAAAATAAAAATTAATGTGTCAGGTCTCTCTAGCATACTTCCAGGCTACCTGCTGGAATTTCAACTGAAGCAGGTGGAAGCCCGCTGAGGAAGGCATTTTCCTCCAAACCCATTTCAGCCCTTACGGAAGGGGCTAAAATTAAGGTTGGAAACGTGCCTCTTCATTCGCTCTTTCCTAACGGGAAACCTGGTTTTGCTCCCAGTCTAGCAAACCCATCTCATCTTTGTAATCCTACCAGCTCTCATTTTTCTTTTTCTAGTCCCGTAGTATTTTCTGCTCTTAGCTGCAGTGATTGTCCGGAGGAGGTAATGAGTTCTGTGGGCGCGGGAGGCGGGTCGGACACTCAGTGGTGATGACTCTCGCGGCTGTTGCAGAGGCGCGTGGAGAGCTGTGGATGTGGAGGGGGCTGGGGCAATGCGTGCTCTCCTCTCGGAGGGCTCTCCTGAGCCTCGCACAGACGAGTAAATGCATTCGCTGGCGCTGGCAAGTTTAACAGACCTGTGAATGGGGGTGCTCTGTTCTGTGGCTCAGTGACGCCAAATGTGGCAAATGCGGATGTGTGCGTGCCTATATACACTCAATAGATGTGTGTATGGCCTCTAGCAATAATGTTCAGTGCTGCTGGAAGAACAAGGAGAACTCAAATGTAAATGGTCAGTGACACTCCGTATTGGCCCCCATAAATCTGTCCGCTTTGGGGAAAATAGTTTGGAGCTGAGGACATATGTGACTGATTTTGAATCGGTGCCTGTTTGTGCCTTAATACGTCGGAGAGTTTGTTCAGGAGCAGTTAGTTCATCCTTGTGAAAACATTAGCCTTCTGTTGCTGCCAAGGTCATTGTCGGCTTCGGTTATCCAGTGCGCTGGGACACATTTCCAAACCAGTGAAGTCCTTGGAAGGTTTACTTCAGTGTCTGTCCTTGTCTCCAATATAGACATATAATAAATACCTGTTACTATTCTTAACACAAAGCAGATGTGTTCTTCTGGGCAGTCCTTCAGCAACATACAAAGTGCTAACACCGTTATACTGAAGTCAGAGCAAAGATGTTACTTGGTCTTTCTCTTTTTCCTGAGCGTGTTGCATTTGTTTGTGGTTTCTTACCACAAAATGGGTAGCTGCTAGAATAGTGCCACTGGGAAAGTGAGCGTTTGTGTCCCCAGGTGCTTGGTCTGTGTCAGAGGGTGTTACACCTGCCCCCAGACCCCACCTCAGGGGGCTGAGACTCCTGCTCTTACTCCAGGTGCCCAGGGCTCAGCCTCTCGGAAAGGACCGGTTGTCACTGCGTTGCCGGAGCTGGGTTCAGTCCTCACCACCAGCGGAGATGATGTGAGCGAGTTTGGCAGGCGGCTCGGGACTGTCTCGGGAGAGCGTGCTGCACATCTGCACCACAGCTGCCCTCCCTGCAGCGCAGCTGCTACTGGCAAGCGCACGGCGGGGGGACGTTAATGCACTAACGCTGCTGATGACCGAGAAGGCTGCGTGTCTCCAGCCTTGGCCGTTCAAATTCTTTGCCGTTCAACCCGAGTCCAGGCCAGCCTCCTAGAGCCGTAACTGAGCCTTAATTAGAAAGCATAAAATTAGCATGCGAGAATTCTCTTAATTGGGACACCACAGTGGACCCATTATCTCCCTTAAAGGCTAAGTAATTTATTCTGTCGAGTTTTGAATGTAGCACGTTTGCATGTGGTAGGAAGAATTCATGGGCAGTTGATGAGTCTAAGAAGGCAAAATACAGTATCAATTAAAGTGAATTCATAAAATATTCACTGCATTTCATTTTTGTTTTGTATTTCTTAGTCTTTTTAGGGTAGCTTGTTTGATAAAAGACAAGAGATGACCATTTCATGCCTGATCAACACCAGGTGAAACACCACTTTACTTCTCAATACTGACCAAATGTCGCCAGTAAGCAGAATATTTGATAACGCTGTCATGCTCAAGCAGCAGCTATTGTCAGTTAGTATCATGAAACAGAATTGCTTTCCTTGAGGAAAACCCAATTAAGAGAATTCTGAAGAGCAGTGAGTAGTCTGCTGTGCTCCTAACGCTATTGATCATGCAACAGATTCCTTTGATGACTGTTCAAGGCCCTAAATCAGGCCAAAGACTTATGGGAACACATATGAAAAATGAAATAATGATTTTTCCTTTATTTTGGATTTGTTGAAACCTTGTAATTGCCATCCAGACTTTGGGTTCCTATTCTACATATGAAGGCCTATAATGCAGGCTAAAATACAAAGGATTAACGTTCAAATATCTATCAATAATATGACAGTAAAGAAATAGGTGTGTACAAATGAGTGCCATGATGTTTCATATGGTAATTGAACATGGAAATTATTTACGCTTTCATGTGAATTTTGACACGTGGCTTGGCAAGCTTAAAGGTTTGAAATCGGAGATGATAATCTGTGCTGTAGTTCTGAGTAACAGAAAGAATCAGTTGCACACAACCTTTCAACAACCTATTTCCTGACCTTCACTGTGGAAAATCCCAGATTTTTCTACCTTCTAAAATGCTTTTTTTTTTTTTTTTAAATTTCAAAAGTGGTTTGATAGACGAATGAAAGAGTTGATTATGAGTGGAAAATTGACCTTTTGTTCTGAATTTAAAACACATTTCCATCTTCTGCAAAATTCTCAGTTTTCTTATTACCAAAATCAACATTATCTGTCAACAATACAAAGGGCGAATGTGATTAACCACCCACTCACTTGGAACAAGTGGTATCTTGATTCATTTAATTTAGAACATCTAAAGCTGTCAGTGACTCGCCATCTGCTAAGGGTACCTGCTGTAGTCTGAAATGCCCTCGTAGCGACACGCGGGCTCGGTTACGTGAGAGATACCTGGTTTCCTCATCTGTGTTCAGAGAATGTAGTTGTGGAGTTTTCACTTGGATAAAACCAGAGCAACATAAGTTTCTTCAGAAGATGTAAATTAATTGTTCCCCAAATCAAATCTGTAGTGCCTCTGATGTAATTTGTGTCAATACTATATAAAACGAGATCACATGGCATCAAAAAGGGACTGCCCGTGCCCAAATGGAGATCTTTGCATTATGCAAGTATTACTGAAAGATGTGTATCCTAGCCGCTTTTTCGTTGTTTCCCGAAATGTTGCTGAATGGTCACCGATTTAAAATAATGCTAGAAGAGGGCAGTCTAATATTTTGATTTTTACTTCAACTTTTGGGTGCTAGTAAGCTTTGCTAACAAAGCACGGTCATTCCAGCTGGGATGCAATGTTGCTAGAGCAGAAGATGCTTGAGCTGCTCCCCTTCCCTGGCCTCCGGAGCGGCTGGTTTGGGTGGCAGGTGAGGCACAGTTTACGGCATAGGAAGATGCCGAAGTTTGTTTTCTCAGCTGCATCTTTTATGCAGATAAATACAGAATATCAGTTCCCAGTTTTATCAGCCTGGCACCTTTCATGACCATTGTCATGAAAGCTTTTGAGCTTGCTGCAGTCTAATATCTATCCTAATTTGCATTCTACTTGAAATTAAAAGCAAGCCTTTCATAAAAGCAGTCTGAATTGGTGAAATCAGTGCCAGAAATACAGCAACAAATTGTTGAATGCTCTTTGTAATGAACTGTGGAGGAACGGTAAAAATACATTACTCTTAAATGGGAAATATAATGCTAGAGACTGTGTTAAAATTAATGTGAAACATGAAACACAACCAGTAAAATGACATTAACACTGGCTAATGATTTCTATCCCATCTATAACTTGGCACCAAATGCTGCAGATGTACAAAAGCTGGCATTAAGACCCAAAAAAGCTAACAGAATTCTTTCCTGTGACTTCAATATGCTTTGCTGTAGAAGCTGAATTTTTCTGGGTGTCAAGTACACAGCCACTTCCTTTCTTTTCTTTTTTAAAATAGTCGGGAGTTTCTCATCTTGCAGTGTTACCAATCTCGGCAGGTTTAAAATTCTTCTTTGTAAACATAACTAGTGCAGATTCAAGCATTTTTCAGAGTAATTTTCACAACTTGGCCTGTGTGTGACCATGTAGCGTCTTGGGAAGGAAGGAAAAACATTTTGGAAGTCCTACAGAAAGTATACGTGGTGTGCTTTCAAATTCAGCTCAGCGTTTTGGGAGCGTAGTGGAAATGACTGACATCTGCCGCCCTTTAACCCCACTCCCCCCTTTTAGAAGCGTGTTGCGTGCCTTTAGATTAACCACAGGTAAATTGGCTGTGTCAGTATGGAAAATGCCGTTTTGTTTGTTTTCGCCTCTACCTTTGATTTTGTGTCCAGGGCCGGGGGCTGTACTCGTGGGCTGATTCTCCCACTTCTCCGAGTCGCATGGCCGCAAGGGGAGTAGAGATGGCATTTGTGCCTGGCGCAGAGGGCCAGGACTTGGGTATGGTTCAGAGGGATCTTGTGTTTAGGACAGTAACAGCTTTTGCATTGTTATTCTAACTTCCAAAATCCTTCCCAAAGGCTGCCTGTTTTCATCTTTCTTGTGGCTCTTCAGAGTTTCCCGGCATTGTGAAGTGTCCGTGGGCAGAGAGCGGCTGTTCGGAGTGCCCTGAGCGAGAGCCATGGCGATGCCCGTGCTGGGGTTTTGCATAACGCCCTGGAAATACTTCACTTATTCACTAACAAAATAGTTTCAGATGAAAACTTGAGGTTCAGTTGAGACAATTGATTGGAAATTCTCTAGTGTAAAGAAAATCAAGCAATGTAGGGAAAAACACCTGCTCTATCCAAGGGATTTGGAAAGAAACTTCTGCAGGTGAAGTCTGAAGCGGAAGGATGCAGCAGATTCAATTTCTTTTCACAGCTCTAAGCTCACTCTTTGGTTGAAGGACAAGAAGTTTATTTTATTTTCCCGTGGCCCAGTTCCCCTATATAAAATGAGGGCAAATTCAGCTCCTTGGACACACCGTTTGTCTGCCTTGCTGGTTTAGTTTGTAAATTCTGAGGTGCTGCGTGTCTGGGCAGGAGCCAGTGGGAAGGGACACCAGCCTAAGCCTGGGGACCCTGCTCGCTCCTCTTCCTCTGGTGAGACAGACAGTGAGACATCCTGAAAGTATTATTTTGGAAAACTATGTATGCTTGGAGTCTAAATCCCATTTGACTTGGTAAATTGATCATACAAATGGGGTTTTGTTTTCGGGTGAGCCCGGTGGCTGTACGGTTTGTCACTCTTAGTTTATGCTTATTTTACCGTCTTGGTTCCAGCTGGGGGTTGACTTGCAGTGACCCTGGAGCAAAGCAGGGCTGCCGATGGCCGAGCGTTTTCTGTCTGGGGTGTAATACCTTGCATTTTCTGTGGTATCAAAGAAGCTTTTCTTCCCCCCTTCCCGTAGTCCTGCAGTTGCGCCCGTGCGGGTGTTCGCTCAGTAGGGCTGCAGCGGAGCTTCTCCAGGAGCATCGCCCGGCTGCGGCCCGCGCCCCCCTGGGGCACCCACCGCTATTCACTCAGCTCCCACCGCTTGGGTTCTCCTACCCTAACAAGGCATGGGGCTTCACAGTTTGCTACAAAATATTTCTCTCTTTCGGAGTGCTGTTTGTTTGCTTGGAAAAAAAACCAAACCCAACCAAAAAAACCCCCCAAAACTCATAATTTTGATAACCTGTTATAAAATTATTCCTTAAATAGAAGTATTTGTCCTTATCCTATCAGTAAAAATGTGTGGCTAGGAGATTTGGAATCAGTCAAATGATTCATGTTATGGGTAAATTCCTGCCAGTGTAGGGAAGAAAGTAATTTCCGTTTCTTTTTAGAGCAGAGTGAGCCAATTTGCTGTGAGGTTGATCTGCAGGCTAAATTGTGGGGAGTCACGCTGCAGACTTTGTTTTGCTAGAGACGTGTGTGTGGGGAGAGAGTGAAAACGCTTAGCCAAATGCTTAAATTCCTCCTTCCCTCATATCCTCAGCGCTGCATCTGACACCTTCTTATTTAATCAGTTCTCGGTGTCTCTCCTGCACCATTTTTATTGTTTATCAAGTCATTAGGAAAGGTTTAATCACCGTCTGATTATAGCTCTCCTCTCCAAGGTCTTTACAGAACGGATACCCTCAGATGTTTGTGTATGCACGCTGTTGCAGTTTGGGTACTGGGCAGTGTTGCTGTTTGGACGCTTTGCGGTGGAGCATAAGACCTTTGCCGTCAAATCAAGCTAGTTAATGCTAAAAGCTAGCTTTGCCCTTTTATCACTTTCTTTGCAAACCCCTGTTTTCATTTCTGAAAGTGGCCTGCATGCCAGGCCTCTACTGGAGCGTCTGGAGCAAAAAAGCTCCAGGAGCAGTGGGGTACTTGGCTTTACTAAATGAACGTGCTATAGATCCCCCCCTTTTTGCAGGTACCTTCACAGCACTCTTTCTTCTGGCTCCTGCTGGCTGAAATTGCGCTCTTTCCATAACTGGTGCCTTTCAGAGACTGTTTTCATTTCAGTTGGATGTGTTTGCTGACCGCGTCAAATTTTGTTTAAAACAGCCATATGTGCGGTGTGCCAGGCAACCGCTCTGCTTATAGGTCTTAAGCTAAAGTGACAATGTCAAGGTTAGTAAGGCTCAATATCTGACCCTCCTGAAAAAATAACAATAAAAAATAAAATTGGAAACCTCATAGAATTCCATTCGGTTATTCTTTTCTCCTTTGAACAAATTACAAAGCTATATGTACATTAAGGTGTTTTTATGGTCTTACAGCTGCACAAAGCTTTAATAGCAAAAACCAATTTTTTACAAAACTGCCCTGGTTATAGTTTTTTTTATAGTATTCCCAAACTTGGTTGGATGAAATGTAAAGTCTACGTGGGCCAGGCCATGGTAGAGAAGCTAGACGGTTTTGGAGGTGGCTGAAACAAGCCTGTTGGCACCAGCTGCTTTTGGGGCAGGAGAGAACTTGCCTAATACCAAAACCTCTCACCGAGTCCTTGTGAGTAAACCAGAAATCTGTTGAATCTGTAATAAACAAAATTGCAGCTCTAGCGCTGGATTTTCCCTTTCTGTATGCTAATGAACGATGCTCATGTGCAATATGTCAGCTGCTCTTATCTTCTAATGTTATTTCCCTGAAAGAAATGGCAATATGCTACAAATGCTTGCCCAGTTGCTGAGATAACAAAAGGACACCTCACCAAAAAAGTAAGTTAAACCCTTTCATCGATTACACGTAAACTTCAGAAAAAGGAGAAAGTGACCATTTCAGAATTGGCTCTGATCCCCTGTAACCACTTCTTATATGTCTAAATCATTACTGTGCAGTCTGAACGGAGATCTAATTTATTTGCATTTCATTTATTTATTTTATCAGTATTTCATAAGTGAATGCTTCTTTTATTTCAGCGTGCTAGCAAGTTCCCGTACCGCTGATGATAAATACTAAAGAAACTAATTAAAAAAAGATAACTATTAAAAGTGTTGTCCTTTACTTGAACAAATACCTACTATTTTGTGCTTTGCTGATTGGAAGAAATAACCTTTTGTGAATGTTATAAGCATAGACTTTTAAGTGTTCCACAAGCACCAGGCTCTAATGTGTACGTCCTTCTTACGAACACCTGAAATAGATTTCTTCAGTTCTTGCGGTTTTGCTGCCATTTCATTTATCGCATAGGAATCGATATTCTTTCAAGTATAATTTGGTAATATAAAATGAATAACACAAGGTACATATTTTGCATAGTAAACAGGAGCCAGAAATGTTCTCTGTGCCTCTGTTCCAAAATTGTATACTACTTATAATTCAGTACATGAACCTTTTGATTCCGTTTCAATAAATTGCTTATGAGCCCCTTGAAAGCCAGTCCAGTTTAATATTAGATGACAAGAACTTTCATAAAAATTAACTCCATTATCATTCCTCATTAGTGAAGGCATGTCAGACATAAAGAATTCTACAATTGTTCTGGAGGAATATTTTATATTTGTTTTTTAATCAAGACATTTTAAAAATCAGTTCCTTTTGGAAGTTCACTGGTGACAGTTATTGAAAAGTTACTTAGGCCAGTTTTCTTATGTTTCCTCCATTAGTGGAGGAATTCACTGAACTATGAAGACCCTTAACTGCATTCAGGGATTTGCGATTTAACTGATCTCTGTTTTTATCTGGGACATTTCAGACTCAGAACAAGCTCTTTGATGATCTGGATTTTGTTAGTGATAGAGTTTTACCGTAGACACTTAGATGGAAGAAGATTGTCATAGTCATTTATTCTTTCCTGTCTTCCACCAAGGTGCACCTGTGCTCCCAATGGAGGAAACGCCAGTGTTGTCCCGTTTATAAATGCCATGAATGATTAACTTCCCATAATAGCTACATTTAAAGACTCCTCTCTGTCAATAAATAGGTTTTGTATTTTCATAGTAGACTGAAACAAGTATAGATGCCTAATTTTGGAAACGTGGATGCCTTTGGAAGTGTGAGCTTTATTCTTGGGAGGTAAATTTTCCTTGATGGCTATTAGTTGCCTTTTTGCAGCTCCTCTCCATCCTTTTCTTTTGCTAGTTGCCATGCCATATCACTATAATAACTGAATGTTATTTTGTCCCATATTACAAAAAAGAGCCCAAAACCCAACCCACCACAAAACCTTTTTCTTGGGTAACACGTAAGTAAAATTTCTCTCTTCTCTAAATTGTTTTATTTCTCTTTCCCATCTCCTCTTGCTGGTGCCAGGGACCTGCTTTGGCCGAGGCTCCACGCTGAGGTGCCGTAGGAAGGAATGAAGCATGCCGACGGCAGGCGATGGGAGGCAACACATGAGTGTGAGAGAACGGAGCCTCTCAGCCCCACCTAATAATAATAATATTGCTGTGGTACCATCAAGCTTCACTCTCCAGAGAAGTGAAAATCCTTTGTTGTTTTGGACAAGTTTAAAAACTCAGTTCTCTTTATGAAATCTTCTTTTTATTCCCCCTGAAAAATGTCAGTGCTTCCACCAGTCAAAACTGCAGCCCAGCAGATCTTTCAGTCTCTGCTCTTCCGAGTTAGGCACTGCTACCTCTCTCCTCCTTGAATAATCAACTTGCTACTACTAAGTACATCCCTTCAAACACGAATTTGTATATGCACAGTTTTCATCTGTGTAATTATAAAAAGAAATCTTGCATTTTTCAGGGCTGTCTACTCCATTTCATCTCATTTTATTTCTAACCACTCCTGGTCCAGCCTTTACTGACATTTATAACATCCTTTTACTTTTGCATTGAGTACTTTTGCAGTTGACCCAACAGAGATAAAGATCACCCTATGGGGATCCAAGCAGATATGAATTTTCATGACCCCTTTCATATGTATAAGATTGACAAGGGTTGACTTTCCAAAGAGAAACTGTGATTCAATTCCCGAAACAAAGCACCCGCTCTTTAAACTGATTTAAACACAAGGATGAGTCAATAAGAAAGGAATGAAATTAGTGGACCTTGCTCTTCTGTACTGGAATTAACTCTTTCCTTTCTGAGTGAGTAGAAGAAGATGGGAAGCCAGGATGCACCAGCATAATGCTCGCTGCCTTTTTAGTGACAGACAAAGTGCTTGTAAGGATTTAATGGCATATCTTAATGCATCATGTTTTGTCAAACTAAATGACGTATCATACTCTTGACTGGATTTTTAACTGTAATACCTTAGAAGTCAAGTTGTTGATAAATAGAAATGACATACTGTGCTTAAAATTAAAAAAATAAAGATAAAAGTGATGTATAGAAAGCTGAATACACACACCTAAGTGAATTTAGGGGTACTCTTTTTCTTTTTTTTCCCTTCCTTCAGAAAAAGACAGCAATCTATACCGTAATCTCAAAAGATAGGTGCAGACAGGACACAGCTTTTGTCTTTTTACAGAAATAGACTATCATTAATACCAACCATGCCAAAATTCATCATCATCAGCTGTCCGGCCAGGTAGAAGCAGCAGCAGTCATTCTTTCCAAGAACGGCTCCTACAGTTAGGGGACACATAAGACATTGCCTTGGTCCTTTCATACAGGTTGCAAATAATTGATTTTTTTTTGTAATTATGACAGACCTTGAGCTGACTATTGTTTATTTGTAGGTACTCTTATGAGGAAAATGAAGGACTTCTTACTTGTGCTTGATATGGTCTTCATTCTTCCGTTCTATTTCTAGGAGAGCTTGACTGTGCTCTTGAAGAGTGGCAAATTCTGCTGTAAAGGTTGTGTTTCGAAGTCCTGTTTGGTATACTCAGGCATCGTGTTGCATCATCTGACAAGCTACCGGGGGAATGTAAGGAACAGAAATCCTGGGGGTATGCTTGGGTCTTTGGTTACTAACAGGCATTGCTGAAGTAGGTATTTCCAGAACAGTTTGCACAGTGTCGAACGCCCACTCTCCTCTACCTGAAAGTAAAGTTTTTCTCTCTCGAACTGGGTTCTGTCACACTATGAAAAATAAGAAGCAGGTCATGTGTGGAGCGCAGCAGACTTGCCTGTCTGTTTTCTGTAGAAGTTGCTCGGCTACAACGATGATAGGGAAATGTGAGCCTGGGTGAATGAGTGGCTGTGTACTAGACCTATTTGAAAAGACAACAGAGAACAACAGGAAGCACTCCTTGTATTTGCGCATTTGTTTCATTTTAAGAGCTGATTGTAACTGAAGTACATTTGAAACAAATGGAGTCAAAATAGGATTAATACGGTTCTAAGTAATGTATTGCTCTAACATAGACCTGTTTAAGCTACCGGATGTTTCTTGTTTCTTGGGAAAAAGGCAAGTAACGCAGGAAGGAGCCTCAGGAGGAAGACTTTCAGTGGGACATACATGTGTACCTCACCTGCCGCTCTGGCACGTCTTTCATGCTCAGCAATCCCACAGAGTTCAGTGGAGTTTGGGGAACTCCATTATGAAGCTGAAATCAGGGAATGAAAAGATTGATCAAAGTCTATGTTGAAGCCTCGGAGATGTGAATTGCTGCAGGAAAATGTGGGCTAGTTACTTGAGTTCAGGTATACTGGATTCCACAGTGACTCAAAAATAATACTCAAAAGCTAAATCTGAAACTGGGAATTTTCCCAAAGTGCTGAACCTTTAGCAATATCCATGGACTTAACTGGAGCATTCAAAGATGAGCAGCTTGGAAGATCATTTTGATTTTAAAGCTACATAAATAAGGATTAAGGTACAAAACTTTCCTGTCTCTAAGCTGGGATTCTCAAGTGGCTTTATGAAACTCAGAATATGCATAGGAACTCTCTTTTATCATAAGCATATTTCCCTTAGGGCGTGTTTCCTGTATGATCTCTAGAAACAGTTCTATTTTTAGGTGTGTTATTTAAAATGTTATACTGATGGCACATCTAAGCATTGCTATAAACCTCTCAAAATGCTTTAATAAGAGTGATTTTAAAGCATTTTTCTGGCATAGTTGCAGCTAGAAATAACTGAAGTAAGAAGCCATTAAGAAGCTAGTCACACTTCTTTAAAATTGATACTAAGCTGTTCATAACACATTCCGAACAAAATAACATTTTTTATTTGTTCATTAGAGAATGTGCCTTAAGGAGAATGGATTTTATTGCAGTAAACTAGAATAGTTATGCACAGAATAAATACATGACAAAACAAGGAGGTAGAAGAAGAATCTTAAAGACCTATATACCATAGAGTGGGAACCGCAGTTCAAACAACATGACTGGCTTAGTTGTTGTCCACATGAAAATCTGAGTAGGAACCTGTACTTACAAATGTCTTGGTGATGTGTGGGACTGACAGAAATGGAAGTACTGGATTACAAGAAAATGAATATTTGACATGCATTTCCTAGTTATCGTCTATAGTTGTCTTTCAGTTCTTTCCTCGCTGGTGCTTGTTATCAGTAGTAATGCAGACATGACTGCGTGGCACTGACACGCTGCTCTACACAAGGTGCGTGTCTATTAAGACTGGATATACAAAACAAGACAAGCAGTGGCTTTCTCTGCCTGTCTTGGTGTCATTGCAGGGACAATATGACACCGTTGTGCACCGCAAGTGCTGCAAATTTAAAACTGAAATTCAGATATATCAGGGTGCTTTACTGAATTTGGATGGCAGGTGCTGCTGCCCGAATAGATCCTGCGATGGCTGGTGATCTGTGTGTGTTCATGTGCTCTTCTCTTCCCCTTGCCTGGCTAGCCCCTTGCATCGCCCTTCTCTCCAGCCTCGGGCCCTGCATTTCTGCCGGCTGTGCCTTTGGGGAAGTGGGTGGTTGCTCAGCCCAACCCATACATAGCGCATACATCTCTCCCCATCCTCTGCCCTTAGCAATGTTTAGTAATAGTGACTGACCGTTTACTTTTGCATGGACATAGGATTATAACACACAGACTTTAGAAACGCCCCCAAAATAATTTTATATCCTAGCCAGCACAGGAATGTGAGACTACACTGGCCAAATTAGCGGCGTGCATTGCAGAAAGGTGCCAGCAGGAGGTAGGGATTTACCCCAGGAGCGCTCCCCGCGACAAGTCTGGGCACCGGAACGGTGGTGGCTGATCCTGAAGGTGTTCTCAGAAAGTGAACTGCACGGTGCAGACCATCCACAGCGCAGAGAAGTTTTGGTGTTAGCGCATCCTCCCAAGTGGTACAACGTACTGCATGAGGTGCTGTTTGCTCTGCGAGGGAATCCTAATTACCCCCCTGGTCCTTGCCATGCCATGGAGTGACCAGGTGTAAAGCCCCCCCAGCCGTGCTGGTTTTCGCTTGTTTCCCCAGGCTCTGAAGGACTCTTACATTTCGATCTCATTACAGGCATCCACCAAAAGCTAGTAAATCCTTCAAAAGTCTATAAAGTGGAAAGTTGTATTTTATTTGTGGCAATTGCAAAGTGGTAGAGCTTTCCTTCATTTCCCTTCCCAGGCTCAGAGGTTACACTTCACTTTGACAAAGCATTTACTGCAGTATTTGGTTTCCTTTCAAACGCAGTGTCAGTTTAGACCCAGAGCAGGTAGTGACAGCCACTCATACCACGCTGCATCATGTGGGACATGGTGCAGCAGCCGTCCTGCTGTTTCTCTGCTCTAATAAATGAGGAACCGGTGGGTAAATTACAGCTCGTGGTGCATGATCATGGACATTCTAAGTGGCTGCACCGCAGTTGTCTTAGCAACAGCCACATCCCACGAGCTAAAGAACAGCTTCTTAACTCACAGGCGGATAAAGAGACATTGATGCTTTGTCTCCACATGGAAAAATACATGCACATTGTATTAAGTGTTCTCCTCCCCATTAGAAATAATTTATGGGGAAAGACTGTGATAAATATACATTTTCTCTTACGTGACCAGCTTGCATTCTCGCATGCACTATGGGCCACTGTAACCAGCAGGACATGCGCGCAGTAAACCTGCAAAAAGCAAAATGCCCCTATGTTATTCTGTCTGACCAGGGACGTATTCTGTATATATGAAAAAAATCTTGCCAGAAACCTGATGAATTGCCACAGAGGGGGCTTGTCAGGATTGGCCTCATCCATGGAGGGCTGGTACAAAGGGGAGACTCCCCTAACTCTGCTGGCTTTGGATCAGAGCTGTGTGTATAAAATGAGCTTCTAGAATCCGTTCCCTGGGAGTGAGGCCCATTGAAAGGAAATAATTGATACCGGCACCAAAACTTGAATTACTCAATTGCTTTTTCTAAGGGATGTTTTTAAATACGTTGATTGCGTGAGGCTGGCGGTATGAATTGGGCTTGGGGGCCGTGTAACTGTGCCTGATACAGCTTTGTGATACAGCCAGGTCTGTTTGCTGTGCTTTTATCCTCCTCTGAAAGGACAGTGATTACTCTATCATGATTGGATAATTTTCAAAGATTTTACTGGGGATTATTAGTTTTACTGCTCTAATAAACATATAATTAAACAATGCCTCTGTATTATTGGATCCTAGTCTGCTTTGTACACAACGGATTTACAGCGTGTCAGTAAATATTGAAACTGTGATGCGGTAATTAAGATTTACATAAACCTTCTCTGGGAGGAGGATGAGAGATTTTTGCTGTGAGACTGAGCTGAAGTGTCGCAGTGGTAGGAGGATGTCTGAATGTCAGGAGGAAACACGGGCTAGTTCATACCTCTCTCCCCCAGGTTATCTGGTTTTGTTCAAGATTTCAACTTTAAATATAGCGCAGTCTGCACTTTGAGGGAACAGCAGTCCTTCTCAAAGTCTAGGACAGCACTCCCTGACATAAGCCAAGGCAAACGAACATCTAATCTGCAATCTGAGAGATAACCTTGAAGCAGCAGAAGGTATTTGGGAGCTCTCTTGCTCTACTAGTCTGTTAGGGCTCTGTTCAGTTTGGCGTGCCCTGGATTGCCAAATGCATCCCACCAAAGGACTTGAGCTGAGATGTTCAGACCTGGCATTTGATTAAAAGGACAGCAAACTTCATTAGAAGTGGTGAACCTTTTTCAGGAGGGAAAAAAATTAAAATCCTAAAAGATATTAAATTATCAATCAAAGAAATTGCAGTTTAGATTCCATATTTTATAAAAGTTTTGTGAAACGTGCTTATAAAAAAATGCAGCTGTTGACAGAACTAATATGGTCAGGTTAGTTTGGTTGAAGTACAATCAGCCTTGCCCGGTGTACACCCCGTCAGCGTGCTTAGCTGGGGAAAACAACAAAGTGGTACGCTGAGTACGTGCACGCTGTGGTTTCGTTTAGATTAGGTGATTATTTAACTTGATGTAACATGATGTAAGCTGCTCCTGAGAAAGATTAGAAAAATGGGTCCCAGCGATATAAAATGATGAAGACGACCTTTATCAGCGCATCATTTATCTTAAGTTGTAATGCTGTTCCCTGCTGAGGCTACGTGGGGGAATGGCTGAACTCTGCCGAGCTTTGGAGGGAGCGGGATTCCATGGTGCCGCGTTGATTCCCACAGTGGACAACCCTAACGAGGCTGAAGGACCCTGGGTAACGATGGGAGTAGGGCAGAAAGAAGCTGTTAGTTATGTCCTTCCAGGCAGAACGCTGACCACAAGTAGCTGCACAGTATTTATACTCACCAAACCAGACTGAGTACCCTGTGCAATATTTCCTGCCCCTGTCACCGCGTGCATGGAACCTACAGTTGTTTGTTTTAAAAACTTAGTTTTATGGGGAGAAAAGACTTATACAAGTGTACTGTATGTGTCTATGTGTGTTTTCCTGCCTCTAGTTACTGCTGAACCCATCAGGCAGTATCAAGTGAAAGATCAGATGGGGTCTCAGCAGTAATGACACTCTTACCAGCCCCACGGAAACGGGCAGCTGAGTAAAAACCCCTGCAAATGCCCGCACGAAGGGGAGGTGGCGCTGGGAGCCCTCATGCCAGCTACCGGGCACCAATTTGCAAGGCAGAAAGACTTAATAAAAGCCCCAACTCTTCGCAAAGCTTCAGCCTGAGCAGCTCAGTTCTTCAGTCAACCATGACACACAAATCTGTAGGAAACCAGGGGTTCGTTAATCCTGGTGCTCACAAAACCGGTCTCCATACAACCGCTGTTAACTAGGGCCAGTCGGAACAGGGGCTGCTACTGAGAGACTGTGACCGCAGCATCTCCTGTGTGCTCAAGGAGATGATACTGCTTTGATTTAAATATTGTCTTTGGAGGTTTTTTGGTTTTGGTTTATGTTTGGGGGTTTTTGGGTTGGTTTGTTTGTTTGTTTGTTTGTTTTTTAAAACAGAGAGATACACGCTAGGAACCTTTAATTTATCTTTGGAATCAGATAATATCCAGAAAAATACCATTCGCGATATGCCAGGTCTTAACTATGTTGTCTCAGCGGTCCCTTAGTGTGGTTCACGTGAGCGAGATCGTAACTGTTTGTCAGGCTTTCCAGAACCAGGAATCTAAGATTAGCTTTTGAATGGATGGCTGCTAATTACCGCATACAGGGTAGTTATTTCCTTTGGTTAATAGATAGGTATGCTCTTGTTTCTGAAGTACTACCTCTCGCTGATAGCCTGTTCATTATCAAGCGTGTGAAACAGAAATGAGTCTGGTGGGAGGAAAATGAGAGTTAGAGTAAATATTAAGGAAAATTAGACAGCACTTACAGTTATGTAATTTTGATTTCTGAATTGTGCTGCGGTAACATCTACCCAACGAACCAGCCTTTTTCCTAAGGTAATTTGCATTCTCCCTCAAACATTAACATCAGCATTATATGATAATTTAACTCTTATTTTTGTCAAATTACGGTGCTTTAAAAATTATTTTATAGGTAGTGCTTTGCAAAGTCCAGAGAACAAATTATGTAATTATTACATTATGCTAAAAATGTGAGTTTTATACTAATTATATTATAGATTCAGTCCCTGAAATTTTGCCATAGTTCATTCTATAATACTGCTCTCCTGGGAACTGAATCATTTGGCACCTGATTGCACTAATTACCGTTGAACTTTAGAACCTTTAATGCAGTGAAAATTCAAATATTTAACATGCACTGATATTTGCAGGATGAAAAGGTGGAATTTACACAGAAATATGATACCCAATTTCTTTCTGCAATAATGCCAATAACTTAGAGTTAACTCTTATTAATATTTATTACAGTAGTAAATGTAAGGAGTTGACATTATAATGTTATGATTATGATCAATAATACCTTGGCCCTAGGTGAGTTTTTCTGCTCTCGTTCATTCTTTGTGTAACTTGATATGGGAGGGAAGGAAGAAGCAATCAACTAATGAACCACTTTATAAATATCCAATACACATGCTGACCTATTGAAAGAGTTGTGAAAGGGAGATTATTGTAATGTCTAAATACAGGCAACAGTTTCCATCCCTATCAACAGTACAGAGAGCTGTTTTCTACTCCCTAATTCCTAACAAGAATGAAAGAAAATCTTCTGATGCCTAATGGCATGCCAAACTATGAACTTCCTAATCAGTGTGGTATTTTCATCCATTGTATTTATGTAGGAAAGATATTAGATGTCTTTACACTAAATCATTTTGTATTCAGCTGCCATCTCCCATTGCACATTTACCGTTTGATGTATGCCTGGGAAGCGTTACTTTGCTTTATGAGCCTCATTTAGGAGAGAATTCTGTTAGAGGCCAAAGCAGGCACTTGCTCTCAGGAAAAGAACCAGAGAGGAATCTGGGTTCCTCGCTCAGAAGTGCAGAGAGTGACGTTCCCAAGTATCTGATCTCTAACTGGTGGTTTAGGTAAACTTTTTCGGACCCATTTTAGTTATTGTTCCCAACACCTCACTGAAATTGCCTTTTTACTCACCCTTCTGAGTGTCACTTAGTGATCCAGATCCCTTAATTCTCAATGAAAGCAGTCTAAATACTTTTGTCTATCATGAGCATATCTTTGAATATTAATTCTCTCTCTAGCACACATAAATGCCATCTTCCGTGTATTTTGAGTTCTTTGTGAAGTCTCTAATATTTTACCAGGGATGATATCTATCTTGATGGATTTCTGGTTTAATCATCCGCATTATCTACTTGCAGGAGGCTCAACTGCTATGTTTTTTTCCAAACTTTACTTCTGTTTGTACTTGGCATTGACCTTGTCTTATTAAATCACTGGAATGGTCCCAGATCTTATCTGTATATTGCATGAATAATTTCAGCGGGTCATCATTTTCTGACAAAGCAGCCTGTGTAATTTGTGAAGATTTGCTTGTCGCATAAACCCAAACTTGTCTGTTCCCAGAATTGCTGGCATCAGCACTACCTCTAGGTAGAACCGTGAAAACTTTATTTTTTTCTTCATAAAAAATCATTTGGTATTTATACTAGCATCGTTGCTTCAAAGACATCTACCACTTTGAAGCTAATTCAGGTATTCAGCTAATTCAGCGTGTGTAATAACTGATCCATTTTAATGATCCAAGTCTTTCAGGTGACTGTTTCATTGAAAGATTTGCTGATCCTAAATCTGTGCGCCGCTCCTGTTCTGCCGTCTCGTTTACACTGGTTATGTGACTGCAGCTGGACCCGCCAAATGTGGCCTGGATGTGCGTTGCCACACACTGTCTGCTGTCACTGTGGCCTTGGTGGGGACAGTTAACCTTCCAGAACCTCAGTTCCCCATTCCCCACTACTGAATGAGGATAATGGCTCTTTGTCACCTCACGGAGGTGAAAGTGGCATCTTGGAGGTTGTGAGGGACTTGGTCGTTGTGCCACAGTGATGAGGACCAGGTAGGAACAGATCTTTTTCAGCAGGAATTAGAGAAAAATATTCTCTTGTATCCATGTGTGGGAAGATGTCCTGAATATATCCCAGTTACCGATGCCTTCGGTCTCCCTGAACAAGCAATGGTGGCGATCAGAATTAAAACTGGGCAGAAGGTGCCATCAGTCCTTATCTTGAAACCCCTGAGCCTGAGATAAAACCTACTATAGCCCCTGTGCAGGAGAGGAGCAGGGCTGGACAGCATTTCTGGTTCCGAGTACAGCTAAATAAGACCTTATACCGAACAAAAGTCCTTTACCTGGGCATGTGCTCAATAAGTATTTATTTATTGCAACATTCCACATACATATAAGTAATTGCTAATGCAGCATAGATGCTGCTGACGTAGTGCTGCTTCTGGAATAAATCTTCAAGGGAAAAGTCAACAGAAGACTGATGAGATTTAATGAGTGAGCTGTGCCAGACGCGTACTGTACTGTTTGCCTACTATGCCTGTATGGCTTTATCCTAATCATTTCTTCACCAAAAATATTCATAAATATGCTTTTCCTGGATTACAAATAATAGTATGCATTCACATGAAGACTAAGGAAATCAGGCATGAAAAGTCCTTCAGCTGCCAAGGACAGTTGTTTTGACTTTTAAGCAATTCCTTAAGAAATATTTGTGCTGCTTCACAAGAAAAAAGCATTAGTTGAACAGCTAATCAAAGAGGTATCCTGCGCCAGCCTCTGCGCTGGGGGATGCTGCAGGTGAGCCATGGGCCATGGCCCCAAGGGAACCACGGGGCACTTGTCACTGGTGGTATCACCGCCACTCTCTTACTGTTGCTTAACCTTGAATTTTTGCAGGACTTCTGTTTTTAGCACTAACGATAAGGAGAAAAATGCTAAATCTTAGGTATTTTTTAATGTATCTAAGCTTCAAATTTAGCATTTAAGCATGCTAACTACATATTACTGACTTTCTGCCGTCTCCTGACAAACTGGAGGGTCTGCCTGCAGTTGCCCATACACTTCATGCTCTGTCACTTTGTTCTGCTTTGACTTCCCCAAGCTAGGCTAATTGGATGGCTCTGAAGAATGCGGGGAGTATTTTGGCTTTTGAAAATGTTCTCCTTTTCAGGATGCTTTCCAACCTTTTCTCCCCTGCTTAATGACCCATTCAAAAAAATTTCCAATGAAATTCTTAGACTAGATTTACATAAGATCATTAGAGTATTCCAACTCCTTTACTTTAAAATATTCATGGCAGTCTCACATTGCTGGCTTCACAGAACCAATTTCAGGCAAAACTCCCATCAGCTTTGCTGAATAAGGACGGCAGGGTAGAGCTCTAATTGTCAAAAGCTCAAAAGCTTCAGCTTTGGTAGCCATGCTCCGTGTCAAGTACCAATTGAGACAGTGCTTCATTGCGCATTCCGCTCGCTCGGCGGAGTTGGGGAGAGGCAGGTTAGATGCTTTTTATTGTCCCCAGTCTCTGAAAACAAATTGCAAGAACTTGCTGACTTAAATCTCAGCCTATGAAGACTTTTCTGTATGTCATCTGTGCATAAAACTTCACTGGATTTGCAGCTTGAAAATGAAGGCAGTCTGTGCATCATTAGATTAAACATTCTGTGCGGTTTTGTAGCTTGCTGCTCTATGACAATACTTGCTTTGGACATTTTTAGAATGGCAAGAGATGCTGTCCTGTGAAAGGGTGGCTTGATTTGTCCGCACAACCGGTAGGAAATCTTCATAAACGAGGTGCCTCTTAGCTTAGGTAGGGAAGTTCTTTTCAGCATCAGTATAGTATAAACGGTTTATTCAGGAAGCGGTAGTGGGGATGTCATCTCAGTGCCCAGACCGGCCCTGGGCTTGGAAGCCTCACGCAAGGGTCAGAGCAGCAGCAGAATGATTTGAATGCTCTGCTTTTGCCAATAAACTTTGTGGTGAGCTGCTTCGCTCTACAGTAGAGTAGAGCCCCTGCCAGGGTCCATGCCCAGCCAGTCCAGAGCCAGAAATGTAGTGCAGTCCTCCCTATTCCGCTGTTCCTGCCTTAATGAGCAACCCAAGAAAAGTCTCTGGAGAGCAGTACGATGTAAAATGGCCCACCATCTTAAAGATTTATTACTGAAGCAACTGTGCTTGGATATGTTTTTTAAAATGGAAATGAATAATTTAAGGCTGTTTAAAATATATGAATGTAACTCTAAATTAATCAGGTTTTTGTGTACATTGCTTGGCAAATAAAATATGTCTCAAGGGGGTTTGTTTTGTTAACAAAACTCGCCTCCCCTTTCTTTTTTTTTATCACAGAAGCAACTTTTGAAAAGGCTTTTAATAACACTTCCATAAACCTGAAGCCTGCCCGTGGCCCTGCCTCCAGACCCGTGCTTTTCAAAGCAAACAGCGGCTGTTGGCCCACAAGGGCCGAGGAAGGAGAGATCTGTCCCAGCAGAGGGGGGGTGTTCGGGGAAGGCGCTGGCAGGGGCAGCCGCCAAAAAGGTCTCCTCGTGGGGATGAGCAACCGCCTCGGAACAGGCAGGTTGGGAAACGAGCGCCATTTTATTTGTGCATACCGTTTGTGGCTTTTTCTAGGCAAGCGTCCTGTATTCTCTGCCCTAGAGAGCTGGCAAAACATATTTTAATGTCTGCGGTAATGGGTGATACCTTGATAAGAGACTGGTCAGTCAGAAACTCGGTTTCTCAAGTTTACTCCTGTCTGGTTTTAATGGTGCGAACGTGCAGGCCTAGCCGTCTGAGGTCCGTGGAGCGCAGGCTCCTGCTCTCAGACTCACCCACTACAACAGTTTCCCTGTTGCGGAAAGAATTAAATACCTGTTAAGTCTGAAAGTGTGTGCCTGACGGGGGTGTGCAAAATTCAGACTACACCTCCTGTTGTGTGTGGTTTGGTGCAAGGACGGGGTCTCGGGCCGTCTGCTCCCAAAGCCAGCGCCGCGCCCCTCAGGCCACAGAGTCTCCTTGGCCCTCTCTTCTCCTAATGTTCTCATCTGGGGTGGGACAAAAAAAGTGTTTTTTCCAGTGTTTTTCTGTCAGAAGGGAAAGCAGTAGCTTACCTACTCTAGTTCTACCTCCTCTGGTCACAGAGATTAGAAAAAAACTCGGCTAAAACCTTAAAATTGATTTAAGGTGTAAAACCTTACGCTTGATTTGTCTTCACTGAAAATGATGAGGAGGCCTAGCCTTACCTCTTCATTTGCTTCATAAATCATTATGGATTTAAGTGTGTTAACATCCACCACGTTTATGTTTCTGTGCAGAGCTGGTGAGCTCGAGCATGTGCCCGCGGGTGCCACCAGCAGCCAGAGCTGGCGGGGACGGCACCCTCCGCTTTTGTTCCTGGGTAATCTTATCTGTGGTTCCTTATGGTTTTTCTGCGTGAGTGAAGAGCAGCAGGATGAAAATACCGTTTTATACTCTTGATAAATTGTTCTGACTGTTTCTCGTCTTCGTGGATTAAGCAGTGAGATTGCAATGAATTCAGCTGCTCTCAAAGACAGCCTCATGCTGAGAGGTATCCGTTCCGTTTTATCCCAGCAACTCAAAGACTGGTGTATTTTTATTCAACCTTAAACTTAATTTTCCATCTGTCTGGTATTTGGGCTCATTCCTTATCATAGTTTTAAAGATATCATTCAAGAACCTCCACGTTTTGCATATTGCAATGGTTTTTGGAAATCGGGTAGAACATGTATGATAGGAAACTGCTCAAACCATGGGTACCACCAAGGATTAAAAAAGCTAAATTTTACTGATTTGCCTCTGTTTGACAGTGATCATAGTTCTGCTTCTATAGTTAATTAAAGGTAACAATTTAGGACCTCAGAAATTAGTTCTGGTAAGTTATAAGGTGCTCTTATGTAGCTGCGTATTTTTGATAGTATCTGCTGAGTGAGGTTATTGGATCAGTTGAGTGCAAGAGTCGCTATGAATGACAACGTAGAAGAGGTATTTCTGATGCTATCTGCATATACTCTGGTATTTTGGTGAAAGCAAAAATGAGCTTATCTATAGCTCACTAGGAAGGAAATGATTAACTGTCAATCACATGACTTGGTTAATGCTGGGACACCCAACCTTCTGTTACTGTTTGCACAAGGTCTGACATATTATTGATTTATTTAGCATTTTGATATTAGCAAATACGTATGTCTAAAAGAAGCTGTCCAAAATGTAAATCCAGAACACAAAGGTTTGTATAGATGACACAGGACAGGCCAATGTTCTTGGCTAACAGAGCATGCCTGACTGACATTGCATAGCTGAAAGGAAACCATATGGCAGGGTCGGGGTTTTAAAACAAATAAATAACCCCCTTTCAGAACAAATATTTTCTAGTATCAAGCCGGAAGAAACATTTCCTTGTAAAGCTGGTTAACTTGTACAACGTGCCCTGCACTCTGAAAAACGCACAACCAGTTCTTTCTATAAGTGGAGCAGTAATACTTGGCATTATTTGGTAATTTACCCATTTTAACATTAGAAGTTACAACTATTTACAGAACTTAAACAGTGGGCTATTAGAAGACAAACATCCATCTGGGAGCACCGTGGAAAAACCAAAGCGATGCATTTAAAATATGAATTCATTCTAAGCCAAGTGTGACAAACAGCAATTGCCAACATCTCATCCTCTCTTGTAGCACTTGTAAACTCTAATCACATCTGTTGTATTAGTATTTGTAATAACTATGCTTGTGATAAACGATCACATCAAATTTTAATAGCTTGCCTAATGTTCACAAGAGTGATCGCATAATAAGGTTACCTTCTCTTAAATTTATTGTGTGAAGAATGTTGCATGCAGTGTACTGACAAAAGTCCCCATCCTATCAGAAGAACAACTTCCACAACAGCGACTTTGCAGCAACAACAGAATGGTGAAGCAACATGCAGGAGAAACAAAGCTTCCCAGGAAAATCTCCCTTGTGAAGGAGGTGGGGACTGTGAGCGTGATGTATTCGAGTGTGCTTCAGAGGCGTAGCTTATTTATAACTTTTTACTACAGCTCAGTTTACACAGTATATGTCAAAAGCAAAGTAAAAGACAATAGCAAAACTAAATCAGGAGAATAACAATAAAAACAGTGGCTCCTGATCTTCTGTATACTCACATCACCACCTCTTACACTGTCAGAAACTTTTTTGCAGTATATATACTCTCTATACAATTAATGCCTCCATTTTTTTTTTTATGAAATCATACCTAAAATATATCACAGGACCAAAATATCTGCAAGAAGTTACTTGGATTTAGTATGTTCTTTCACGTATCTTTTAACAAAAGTAGCGCGAGATTTCTCCCTGTGAAGCGAGGCTCAGCCTGCGCCGAGCACAGACGTGGGGATCGCACAGGACACATCAGAGTGTGCCCATGGTGTAAGAGAATGTGGCTGCTGCCATACGCTCTCCAGCCTCACCACCTTGTGCGTTTCACTTCCGAAGAATACAGGATTCACCCACACTCTATGGTGTTTGATTTTCTGTGACAAACAAAATGCACAACCACATTCCCTAGGTCTTCCAAATTTCATTCTTTGTGGGCAATTTTAGCCCTTGTCGGAGACTCTGATAATCTGAAAAAAGGCCCATTAGGACTTGTCTTATAGCCAGGCTGGTGGCCGGGGTGAGAACTTCCCTAGCACATTTCCCTACCTAGCAGCACAGACTGGTTCAGAGCATCTTGCACTACCCTTAGTGCAGGGAAAATGGACAAGGATAGCTGTGTGCACTCAGTGGATCAGATTCTGATCGCTGTTACAACAGTTTATATCTAGTTATTTACACTGGTCTAAAAGAGATCACAATCTGGTGGTTTGTATGCTATGCGGTATTAGGAGAAACTGGATTACCAAGTAATTTGGGTCCTGCTATCTTTGTTGCAGAGAATCTGTACAAATGGTGTGTTTATAGTCTAGCAATTCAGCCGTGTGTTATTTAGGGGCTGCAGTAATGCTATAACAAAGTATAAGAGCAAAGATCAATAGCTGATGCTTGAACCCTGAGATGTACCCACTTCATAATCCTGGAAATACTTGCTTCTTTATGGTTTTACATGCAGAAAAGCCAGTCAAACTAGCACTTGGGTTGAAAAATGCTCAGGTAGAAAGAAAAGGAGATCATCCTGGGTTTCCTGGGCTTCTGAAGAATACTGTAAAATGCTGGGAAAAGTCAATGTCACATCTTTCTGTTGTAGCTCAAATACAATATCTAAATACAACATAAAAAATAAGATTATATTTATGATGCAGATTCTTCAAACATATACCTCGTTCAGGACATGAAAATGGTGTGAAAACTGTTAAGGCAGGACTAATTCAGAGGCTACACTGAAGCAAGGAGACACCCTGCAAGGACCAAAGGGCCACCCAGCAGGCCATTCACGGTGGCAAATCCCCGTGCGTGGCTGTTAGCTGCTGGTGGGCAGGACCGGCCGTGCCGGTCCCAGGGCTGTGGGGCTGCATCCAGCCGGTGTCCAGAAACACCGCAACGCGCGGCGCCACTGCTGTGCCCTGGCAGTCAAGCACATTAAGCAGGCGTATCATTTATCAACCTGCTGATGAAATCCATTCAGCTGTAATACGTTAAGGGACAAAAGACCTCTCACTCTTTCTTTAAAAAAGTTTGGTTTGTGAATGTGTGCGTGCATATTAAAATTGCAGAGACAGACATGGCTTTCAGGGTCATGTATAGAATATGTTATAGCAAATTGCATAGCCCGTTGGTAAGTATGTTTATCATCAATTTCCCCAAGGCTCCACTCATCTCTTAAGGACTTTTTTTGACTTTCCAAACCACTGAACTGCTCCGACTAACCAACCTTATTTAAATTAACCTGACAGATGTGAAAATTTCCTCCTTTTTGCAGCCTCAACTCAGTTCTGCAGCAGCAACTTCTTTATACATTTTAAATGCTATGAAAAACCACTTATATCTTAGAATAGGGCAGGCTGGCAAACCTGATGTCCTCAGGGCGATTCATAGAATCACAGAATGGTTTGGGTTGGAAGGGACCTTAAATTAAAGCTCATGCAGTGGCCCCCCCTGCCCTGGGCAGGGACACCTCCCACCAGCCCAGGTTGCTCCAAGCCCCGTCCAACCTGGCCTTGAACCCCTCCAGGGATGGGGCAGCCACAGCTGCTCTGGGCAACCTGGGCCAGGGGCTCACCACCCTCACAGCCAAGAATTTCTTCCTCAGATCTCATCTCAATCTCCCCTTTCAGTTTAAAAGCGTTGACCCTCATCCCATGGCTCCCCTCCCTGATCCAGAGTCCCTCCCCAGCTTTCCTGGAGCCCCTTGAGGGACTGGAAGGGGCTGGAAGGTCTCCCTGGAGCCTTCTCTTCCCCAGGCTGAGTCCCCCCAACTCTCTCCGCCTGCCCTCCCAGCAGAGGGGCTCCTGCCTCTGAGCAACTTCCCATCCCTTTGGCATGCCCACACTGAGCCTAGCAAAAGCCCGGCTTTGGCCAGGGTTGCTCTTTCACCTCAGCTCCAGACTGGCACATGGAGGGCCAGGCCAGGGGTATTCTTTGTAGACCAATGCATCAGCACGCAGCCTGATGGGCTGCCAGTTTTGCGGCACAATGGAGTAATTTGCAATAGCTAGTTCTGCTGCTCCAGCTGTGGTGGGGGGAGTGCAGAGATATCCCAAGGCTGGCATTGCTTTCCAGGTGGGGAGCTCAGATGGAAAGGGACCAGATGCACTCTAGGGGGAACGCTGGAGACGTAACCAAAAGAAGCTAATGCTGTGGGAGGTCTAAGAAGGAGAGGAAGGCACACGGAAATTATCTGAAGGGGGAAGCAATAGCCTGGTATCAACAGGTTGACATCTTTAGTTGCTTACGTGCTCATTTGATGTGTGTGTCCCTGTGCCCTGTGGCTGGGCTTGCTGTGGAGGAGAGCAGCATTCTGTTGCCACCAGCCAGTAGCAACTGCTTCAGCGATGCCAAAATCCCCAGATTTAACCTCTGTTGCATTACCTGTCACCTGGCTTCTTATTTAAATTCCATGTGCCACCTGTAGAGGAGCTTTTTGCAGTGGGCAGGAGAGCGCGGGTGGTGAGCCCAGCGCTGCAGGCTCTGGCTCCGGGAGGGCGCCTGGCGCTGCCCTCTCGCCAGGCTGGCAGCTTCCCCGGCAGCGCCCGGCTCGGGTATCCGCAGGTGGGCTCATTATGGTGGTGACAGTTGGGAGTGCCGGCACGGTGCCAGGTGGCACCAGCTCTGTTTTCTTTGGAAAGGGATGTGAAATGATTGATCAGCACTGAAAGCATTTGCGGACGCTTCAGGATCGCTCGTTTCTTTGTTCCATGTGTCTCATTCTTGGGAGCGCAGTCCTGTTAATTGAGCTACCTCATGCTTGTTTGTACAGGAATCCAGAGTGCCTAAACAAAACCCTTCATACTCCTGCTTTGGCATCCTCTGCAGATGGACTGAGGGAGGATTGTGATGCACATGCATTAGGACTAAAACTGAGAACACATGCTATCAGCAGTTGCATCAGTCAGTTGATAAGGATTTTACATAATTGACTGTCCTGCTAGTTGTCTGATCTGAGTTTTTCAGTGCCCTAAGTTTGGACTGACCCTCAGGTTTTTGACTTAGAAATGCAAAGAAATTGTCTTTGGTGGGAGCAAAGGGTCATATGTGAGTACCTTTAAAAGGGAGAACAAAAGGCAAATCTCTAACAGCAGCACTATCCCTTTACTAGCAACAACGCCACTCCCTCAGCAGAATATACACCTGATTTCAGCTGGTTAAAAAGAAACCAAAAAACGAAATGTTCACTTAGCAAAATTGCCTCTTCCCCTCTCCCCAAATAATTTTTTAAACCCACTGGATCGTTTATTTTGAAATTAAAAAAAAAAAAAAAAAATCATCACCCCAACTAGACTTTCCCAGCATGGAAAATTTTAAAGAATAGGTTTTAAGTTTAGCAGCTAAAGTACAAGATGTTCTAAGGCAGTGCCAGGTAACTGCAGTGACATGGTGCTCATCTTCACTTATTCCTCAGTTTCACAGAAGACCAGGTGCCAAAAATTCTCTTCATGCAAAATAATTTGGTTATCATAGATAACTGATTCAAGATGGAGAATTTGTGGACCTAGTTGCTTTAGCTACCCGTATGGTTCAAGAAAAAATCGTCCCTGTACAATCAGAAAATAGTTACAAATAAAAAAAAAAAAAGAAAGAAAAGAAGGCTTTGTGCTGTGCTAGCAGTGTAGAACTGGGATTGTGGGGTTCTTGATACTATTTTTTATTTCCCACAGATTTTCTGTATAAAGTGGCCAAATGACTGAGTATCGCTTCCTTCATTGGTAACATGGGGACACTCACAGCATGTTTGGAGGCTAAATTCATATTTGCGAAGCACTTTGAGACTCTCAGATTGAAAGTGCTGTTAGCACATAGTACTGATATTAATTATTAAATCGTAATTGGGCTCTGTGGATGTCTCACAGCTGGCACCTGCAAACCCAGGGATTTTGGATGGCTTGCCCCTCAAATAGAGCTTGCTTCACAGAACAGGAAGTTTTAAAGTTGATTATTTGGCAAGGGTGGGCTTTGGAGATATGTTCATTGACTGAGAACAGATTTTGGCTCAGTGAATTTAGAGTAAAACTTCTAAAAGGTTCTAGAGATTTGGGATATCACTATGTAACTGGGGTAGATACACCTGAAATCCCTCAGTATAGTCCAAAACTGCCCTGATGTGAGGGACATTCTTTGTGCTCGTGCAGCACTGCCCTGAGCCCATCTGTTCTAACAGGCATGTCTGTAACCATCACGTAGATAAATCTGTAAGGTCTGTGGTAAGGTCTGTGTTCCTTTGAAGCCAAAGGAACTTAAATACATAATGCATTTTTCAAAAGCCTTCTCCCTTTTTTTTTTTTTTTATGGTTAAGTGTTAAAGTTTCTACTCTCAAAAATGTAGGGAAATATGAATGTTGGATTGTGCTTCTTGTATTAGGTGATGTTGTATTGGTCTTAGATAAGGAGGAAAATTATGCATTGGAGATATATTTTAAAAGGAAGGTTTCATTTGGATGTATAAGAATGTATTTCAGTGTTTCAGTATGGCTCATGAGTTTTAATGCAATTGTTAAAAAAAAATAAATCAGTCTTTTACAACTTTCATTTTTGTTCCTAGCTACATATTGCAGTAAACAAGAGAGTAATTGATGAGTTCCAGTGGGTACCTTGTGCCTTAGGTTCTGCCTGTGTGAGCTGGAGAGAAATATTTATTTTGCATATACTGCAGAAGCTTAATTCATTTATATTTGGAGGGTGTTTTCAGCTCTTTGGGTGGGAGGGTAAATATTCATATTTCAAACTCATATTGAAGAAAGAATGCTTTTTAAAATCTTTCTTCTCTGTAATTTGTGATCTATTGGAAAACGCTTTTCTCCGAAGCAGATGGACGGAAGGTGATGCATCCGTGCTCTCGCAGCCGTCGGTGGGAGCTGAGGCTGCTCAGTAGCTCATATGCTGAGACCTGACATTTGCATCCGTGGCTCAGTAAGGATCTTGAATACATGCTTTGTAGAGAGATAGGAAATGTTAACAGTTGCTGCTCAAAGTCTGCAGTAGCCTATATTGCTAGGAATATTTTGCACTTCAATTTGGTGGAAGCAGTACTAATGGACAGAAATTTAAACATAATTGTGCATGGAACTGTTATGTAGATTTCTCCTTTTTTTTTTTTCTTTTTGAAACTTCCCCCTGAGCAACTTTCTGACACCAGAGCCTTCTAACATCTCTAAATGTTGCTGACTGAGAAAACAAACAACACTGTCACATTTGGAAAGTCAAAGCAGAAAAGTGTCTCATTTGTAGAGCGATTCATTTCGATTTTCATCTTGCTGCTGTCACTGAGGATACATGAACAACAGCAGTTGGTATTATCAGGAGACCTAAGCAGACCTGTTTCGTTGGCTGACTTGACAGCTGTTCCGTGAAAGAGATTCATGCTCACAAAATCAAAAAAGTATGAAGACCAGATTTTCTTTTTAACCCTTTCTTGGCTCACCGTACCTGGGTTATGCTTTAATAAAAAATCAAAGGGAAGGATGGGGTTGCTGCGTTAAACAGCGGAGGGATTTAGTTTAGCCAACTGCCCGGTGTGTCCTACGTAGCACTCCTTAAAGCAGTGCCGCTGACCGTCTTTGGGTCTGCGCGGCCCTCTGGGGAAATGAAAGGCAGGGACCTAATTCCCCTGTTCCCCCAGCAGCGCAGAGCAGGGAAGAGGTTGGTGGTATTCTCCTGAATGCTCCATTTCTCAGGCAGCCTGGGTCCTTTTGTCAGGTAGCTTCCTTTTCTTTAAATCAGCAAATGTGTAAATGTTTGAAAAACTATATTTCCTTTTAGTTTTCTGCTTTCTAGTTTTGAAAGAAACCTATTATTTTAGCAGATACTACTGCCAGGCGGTTCTGTTTTCTAAACAGTGAGGATCTCCTATTGTAGTGGTTTTAACTCGGCTGATTTGAAATTTAGTTCCTAATACAGCATCTGTCTGCATGCTGACCCCTTCATACCAATGTGATTTATGCAGTAGAAGAGTTTGTCTCAGTTATTTAGATGGGAGGAACTTTAATATCCGTTTGTTTAATTGGAGTGGTGCTGATGGCACTGCACTAACATGCACGGTGACACCATTTCATTTAGTTCCTGCGGCAAAACTCTGCGAGTTTATCATACGTTACCGTGAGGTGGTGTTGCTGTGAATTGTTATAGTCAATGGGAAATAAAAGGCTGTGGAAATGAATCCCCAGGAGAAAGTCAAACTTGATATAAAACTGTGCTCCATCACAAATAGGCGGCCTCAACAATTTCACTAGCGGGATGCCAGACTCCTATGCCTGCGTAGTTAGGGCTGTGGAGTTTGGTGCAGCCTGCATTGAAGGCAAAATGTAAAATAATTGCAGTGCGTCAATGAAACTAGGGCAGTTCCTTCCAGTTAGCCCCGCCAGTGTCCCTGGGCATCTCTTCTTCCAAGGCTTTGGAAAGGTGCTGTCCCCCTACTGCGAGGCGGGGGGCCCTTGCTGTGGTCAGGCACGGGGCTGGTTTGGTCTGCAATCGTCTCACCATGGTTACGATTAGTCATTTTAAATGAACCACCCATTTATCTGGGACCAGTGTCTTGGATGGCCTCTATATAAATCTAATTTAATTATTGCATTAATTATAGATACTCTGTTAAGGTTGTGACATTGAAGTTCAGCAAAGCTCTTTGGAGATCGTGCTCAGAGATTCTGTTGGCTCGTTTGGATTTTCCTGCGCTGGGACATGTGTTAACTATGGCATTTGCCTTCGCAGTCGGATATGAAAACAAGCCTCAGTGTACTTTTTCTACCAACGCGAATGTGAGCAGAGGCTTTGCAGTGCAGCGATGAGATCCATCTGTCTAGCATAGAAAAGCACAGAATCACTTTAGTCGTTGAGTCTCACCACGAAAAGCCATGGACAGGACTGCCCTTGTTAGCCAGTGCTATTTCCGTTAGTATGTGTTTACTGAACAAGTCTATTAAATATGTATTAAACGCTTTTCCGGACAATATATGGCATGTGCATATGCTTGTAGGGAGGCGCAGATGACACTTGTTTGAAATGATGCTCATCGGTCGTGAATTCATTGCTCGTGAGCCACTGAAGCCACAGTAAATAAATGTCCCTTTTTCACAGGCCATTTTCTGTGTCTTGCAGAGCTACTCCCAAGAACACAGAATCATGGAATGGTTTAGGTGCTCAAACTGATTGAATTAGTCCAGGTGTCTAACACCGTACTCAGCTATGTCATACTTGCGCTGCTGTCAAAAGAAAAGAGAGGAAAGAGATGACAAAGAGCTCTTCTTTCAGACAGGGCTCTGGTGCTTTCTTACCCGTCCCAACAATGGAACTTGATTTTTGCAATTAGCGGAAGGCTACAGCCGGCAGTATTTTTACTATAGATGAGTATAAGCCAGAGTCCTCATCTTTTACTGCTTGTTAGGAGCAAGCATGCCATACGAGTAGTTGCTTCTCATTACAAGCCTTATCCTCAAAAGTGTTGCTGAGCACCTGGAGCCTTTTGTTTATGAGGTTGTTTAGGACATGCAGTGACTTTAAACAGGGAATGGATGTGTTCAGGTGTGGTGTCATATTATCTTATTATCTGCCGTGTAAGACCTAACAATGAGGTTGAAATATGAGGGATGCAGAAAGGGAGGGAAACAAAACTGCTGGTTGCATTTAGAAATCTATCTTTTCAAAGCAAGCCTCAGCCTAGTGTTCCAGAGCCGCTGCTACTTAAAGAAGTCATTCACCGAACTTCTGTTTAAGCATGTGAGCAAAACTAATTACTTACTTCAAGCTTAGCATGCATGGAAGCGCTTTGCTAGATTCAGACCTGCAGTCAGCCACTATCAACTTCAATTACCAAATGCTATGCTGCTTTATCTAGGTTTAAGCTCCCATCCCAGCTTTTCAGCCCAAGGACTCCCGGGACAGTTTCTATGCCGATACCCTCGCTGACCACGTGCCCCGAACAAATTTTTCACAACCTGGGAATTTCAGCAGAGGGAGGGGACAGGCTGGCTGGTCTGGTACCGCTTCATTTTCCAGGGAGTGCTATCTTTTTTGTCATTTAAACAAGGCAAGACTTTTGGTTATGAGTTGTGCTGGGTAAAGAGCCGGTGCATGCCTTCACCCCACCAGGTACGGCACAGTAATTGGCACAGCCCTTGGTTTGCACGTTGGGTAGAACGAAGGACTTGATTGTCTTACTGAGATTGTAGTATCTGGTAGCAGTGGAGCCTAGATGTTTTAAACAAGGCTGTCTCTTCCAACTCCTTTTTCATGAATAAATTATCAGTTAATTAATTATGTGATTTTATCCCATTTCCTCTTAAAAGCAGTCCTGCTGGGATTTTAACATGTGGTTACAGTGAAGTCTAGGTGTTTAAACAAAGCCACCCCTTCCAACTCCTTACTTTTTTATTAATAAATTATTAACCAATTAATTACCTTTTTCACATCCTGTCTGAAAACTACTGTGCTAAGTCAATTGTATAAATACTTTGCCATATGTTTCTTATATTCTGAATAGTTTGATACTGAGCCTCTGAATTCCTGTAATCTATTACAGAATTATAGAATGTTTATAGAACTATTACTAGGAAATAGTACAGATCTGGGTCTCTTTCCTTAAGAATATGATTTGCTCAGGAAGAGCTTTCATATTATTTGATTTGCATAGTATGAATTAAGATTTTAAATTCCTTTTATAATGGTTTTATAGTAATTGCTGTATGACATAATGACTACAGACATAAGATACTAATCTATTTTTTTCTGCTAAAATACATTCATTTTAAAGCTTTAGGCATCACATACCATGTGAGATGGTGAACATAAGTATGTATCTATAAGCAGGGACTGAAGAAAGAAAAATAAAAAATTTGGCTGAAATTGGCTGGAAAAAAATTGCAGAAGCTGAATAAGCAATACTTCATTAGCATTTCTGTAAAATATTTACCTAACCTCTGCTATATGTAATAATCTCTGCAACATTTAACGGCTGTAGGATCCACCATTTTGGTTTTCCTACAGTGAAATAAAGCTGTTTTGTGCAATACATGAATTAGGAATTATTTGTTTATTGGTTCTTGTTTTCTCGTCCCTTGACCTTCAGTACTGTTTAAGCACAAGCAATTGAAACGTGTCTTGTGGTCTGTGGTTTAGCGGTGATGCAGACCTGCTCTGGGTGCAGCAGAGAGTGACTGGTGCATATACTTCTCGTTCGCCGCTCCGGCAGCCGGTTGTCACTGGGGAGGTCACTGTCCACTGGCCCCGACCTCCGCCTGGGGACCGAAATCCCAGCCATGGTGCTTGTGAGCGGTTTGTCAGGAGGAGATGCTGTGGCGCGGAGGCTGCAGGGCAGGGAGGGAAGGGGAGGTGTGGAGGTGGCGTCGTGTCCCCCCAGCTCCGCTCGCAGGCAGGGACACCGACACCCAGCCGGGATGCTTCCGCGCAGGGAGCACCACGCAGCGGGAGCTCTGCAGGAGCGCTGGCGTCGGGCCGGAGGGCTTTGCAGTGGCTTGGCATTTGCACTTTCTGGAAAGTTCCCTCTTCTCAGGGATGGCAAGTGGAGAACAGTAGGACTGGGCAGAAATTACACACTGGCAAAATCATGAGAGAGCTCTCCACTGTTGTTTTGTTTCAGTTTTGAAGGTGAATATGAGAATTTGCCTTCTGTATTCTCAGAAAGTTGGAATCTTCTCTTTTCTTTTTTTGCAGAGAACGGCATGAGTGTAATGCAGTTAGTTGGGGAGGGCAAGCCGGCTAAATGAATCATGCCATAATTTCAGAAGGGTTGGTTCCTGAAGGTGAAGCCTGGGAGGCTGAGAGCCTGCAATGCTCCTCCAGTGACATTGTTATTTCCCTTCCTTTCTGAGAGAATGCCTAGGACTTACAAAAGCTGTAACATCAATGCTTGCTGATGGTTTCAGCTACTCATATTCTTACTCTCCGTATTGAAGAGGAAGAGTGGAAATAAAAAAATTAATTTATCCCTTAATACCTACATGTACTGTGCTAAATTTGCCAAAATGCAAAAGTTCTGCTCTCAAGGGGTAGAAAAATTAGATAGTTAATATGTTGGCAGGGGAGTATATGCAGCTAACACATTATAGATCTTGTTGAGCCCTTCACTATGTCACGAAAAAGCAGCAAACGTTTCAGTTGGGGACCACTGATCTTTCAAGCATATAAAATTTGACATAAATCCATTTCCAAACTGATACTCTAATGCTTCAGTTCCTATAGAAAGCCCGTGCATTTTCAAAAAGTAGGACAAAGCAATAGAATCTATTACCCACTTGGTTATTAAACGGGAGAGATTCTTGCCTGTAAATCCAGAATATTGATAGTTAATTATCTTTGATCGTTATAAATTTCTGTGTCCTCAAACTAATGCTAAAAATAGAAATGCATACTGAAAAGCTGAGGATATGCTCTAGTAGCTCAAAAAAAAAAAATCACAAAACACTCTGTGCTTTGTTACAGTGAGTCTCAGTTGCAGGTGCTTATCAGCTAAAATGCAAGTTACTGTTAAAACTTGTAGGGTACCAGGGTAATAAATAGTGAGCAGGTGGGAAAAGACATCCTGCGCCTGATGATTACATGTGTTAGAGTAGCAGTTCAGAGATTACTTTAATAATAGAGAAGGCTGCAGCCTGCTGAGCAGATGTGTGACGGTACGTCCTTGACCATGCACGGAACATGCCTCAGCATCTCGCTGCGGTGTTGAGCTCCACGCAAGGACACTTGGCTGCTAAAAATAACTTCAGAGATAACAAACTAAAATATTAATATGTTGTGGGATGCGATCATTCCGTGCACACCGAACAGCACTGCCATGCAAATGATAAGTTTCCAGAGGAGAAGAGAAAATTAATTCTCATATTGCTACTGTGAAATGGCTTAAATATGCACCGAAGCTATCTTGGGTGACCAGACAGTTGCATCCTGCATGGCTCTCTGAATGCGAACTGACAGCCCGCTACAGGAAAGTGCAATGCAATCATTTTTGGGCTCGGGCCAGGCATATCAATCGAATCACGGCTCCTCCGCAGCAGCTCAGTGGAGGAAATGCAGAATGAGCATGTCATTTTATATTGAACAGAAGGCTAAGAGTTTAATGACTGTTCGGGGACCGCAGGCAAGACTTCCATCAACATAGTTAGCCACTGTTGTTTTCAGAGGAGCCATGAAGTAAACAGTATAGCTGTAGGAGTTTACTGCATGTCCCCTGGCCCATGTGAAGGCTGGCAGGATGCCTACACGTGCTGTTTGTTAAATGTAGCAGAAAGCCTTTTTTTTATACCCCTTGTGACATGTATGACAATTAGAGTCCCTAGTTAAATTAATTTTAGGTTTTTCAAAGGTCTCCTAATGCTACTGATAGACCTTCTGTGTTACTGGTACTTACATCTTCTACCCTAAGTCTGAAGTCAGAGTGACATTGCTGTGATGTGATATGGAGTGGGAGGGAGTTCTTCCTTTGGCCTTGAGCGCACGGACCAAGAAACACTTGAGCTTGTCTAGTACTTCAGATTGCATTTGTGCAAGGATTTAACTGCTGAAACACAAAACAAGCAATAGGAATCAGTCGATATTATGATCTGTGTTGCGTTTGGAATTGCTCATGGATCGAGAGGTCCGGGTAGCAAGGACTGCACCTCTGCAGGGAAAAGGCTACAGCATCCTTGAGGTTCATGGTGCCGGCTCACACCAGTGCGTGAACTGTGCCCGGCCATCCTTTTAGACAGGCACAGAGTGTTAATTTAGAGCAAGAACAAATAAAACTCACAAAGAGGATTATTTTCATCCTTTTATATCTACATGTGGAGAGAGAGAGAGAGGGATGCAGGTATTTATTTAGTTGACAAATAAGCTATCCTTGAGCTAATTTCCTGTATGATAGCAATGATTCCTCTTCTAAATAGATTTATACTTCCTTTAACAGAGTACAAGCAGTACAAACACTTAACACGAACAGCTCTACTGGTTTATTACTCTTTCAGCATGTGTGCAATGCTGTCTGCAAAACAATACTTTGTGTAGAAGACTTAATTAGCCAAAGAAATCGGGCAGGTAACTAGCTCCTGAGCTTCTGGCAAGGACTTCTTTGACGCATTTACAGCAACTGAAGATCGGATCCTATTGCCTGTAATGTGTCAGATAAATTTTAAACTAAATCTTCCAACGTGCGTTGAAACGGGAATGCCTGCTCCACTAATCAGTGGGTCAAAACATGTTCTTGTGTGAACAACTAAATGCAAGCGGCAACCGTCTAACAGGGTGTGCGACCGAATGAGGGGGGATGGCCGTGTGTGAGTGCAGTGGCGCCTGCAGGGCTGCGTGCCTCACCGGCTGGGCAGGGATCTCGCATTTCTGAATGAAAATGGAATTCAGTCCCGTGCTTTCCATGACATACCCTGCCAGTAAAAGGTTAAATCATTCCTGTTGGGGATGAGCGTCAGCAGCACAACTTCAGAGCTGAGCCGGTGCTGCTGTGCTGCTGAGGGCTTGCAGGCTCTCCTTTTGCTCGTGTATTTTGCTGCGTTCTGTGGGTTAGCTGGGTGCCTGCTGTGTGCAGCCCATACCTCCAGCTCGCAGCTTCAGGTGAACACCATCTTCCAACCGATCTACCCAGCTGTATTTAGGTGGATGTGGTGGCATTCAGTAGCAGCATGAACATTTTGAATTGATGCACTTCAGATATTTGGCCATTTAATAGCAGAACAAGTATGATTATTCACTGTCTTTTTCACCAATAGCCTTTTTGCAAAGCCTGAAGATAGGAAAATCCTGAAATGTATTTCTCCTGCATCGTTTAACAACTCAGGGCTTGATCCTGTAAGCTGTAGGTAGTGAAAAAGCAGAGCTAAGCCACTGGTAGGATTAAGGAGCATGCTGTATTTATCTCAAAGAGCAGTAGGAGAAAGTTGACATTAAAGCCTGCCGTGCTGCTGGAGTCGGGGACGCTGCCGCCTGCCAAGTCATCGTGAGCCACGGGGCTGCAGCTGGAGGGACAGCATCGCACCCCGACCGCGGCTGGCACGGCTGTCATCCTCCCGCCGGGGTGGGCTCCACCTCCCCGCAGCCCCCTCCATCCTTGACAGACCACGACTCCTGTTTTGAGCAACACAACACTAATTTCTCTTTCAGTAATTTTATTTTTCGGTGAAGTCTCTTCTAATGCTTTGGAAAAATGCACTTTTAGAGGACACTTGTGTCTGAATTTGTGAAAATATTTACTTTATAGCCAGTTCTGGGGTGCGGGTTTCAAGATCTCAGTGTTTTCAAGTTCGCCACGTGCAGGGATGAGGACGAGCAAGACCCGGGCACCTGCCCCAAGCTGCCAACAGGATTATTTCATACCATGAACAGCACATTCCATAGAAATTAGAAAGTTTGCTGAGGAGTTCTCTCTCTCTCTCTCTCTCTCCCTTGACGGCTGGGATCCTGGGAACTCCTCGCCCCGGTGCCGGAGCCCCGAGCCCTTCCCTTCCTCCCGAAGCCGCAGCGCTTGCAGGGTCCCACACTGGCTGTCCCTGCGGGGAGGGCACGGCTTCTGCTGGGCAATGGGCTGAGGATAATCCTCATATATTTTATATTGGTATCGGGATCAATACTGGTTCATTAGTGTTATTAATGTTAATTATTTAGTAATATTCTATTCAACCTGTTTATATTTTAACCCTCGGGTTTCCTTGTTTTTTCCTGATTCCCCTTCCTGGGTGGGGAGTGGTCATCAGGTGACAGAATAATTGTCTAAATGACAATAAATTGTTGTGGGTCCCTCAAACCACACCACCAGGTTTTTTAGGCAGCAGCAGGGGATATGGAATGTATAAGGACCAGTCCAGTCTGCTCCCTCCCCACATCTGCGCTGCCCGTGGCGGACGGAGCCGCTCTCTGCCCTTCCCTCGCTGCGCTGGGCCCTGGGCTCAAGGCCTGACAGGTGGTTTTAACGATCATAAAAAAATAATTATTACTAGTTGTCATATGTTAAAACATGATTTTAAAAATTTGCTTAAAAGGATGAGTTTCTTCCCAAATCCCTTTCTCCTGCAGTCAGGTGATTATGAGTAGTTATCATTTTATTTTTCATGAAATAAGTGTTCTGCTGTCATATTAACAGAAAAATATTACAGATGACTACAGAAAAAGACCTTCTACTAAGTTAAGATTAACGAAATAAATACAAAAGAATTAAAAAATCTTGTAAATTGATACTGCAAGTTCCAACAGCTTTCAAAATGTTGGTGCTGTAGGTTCTTTATATCTTCAGCCAGCATTTTAAAATGAAAACACTGAATTAAAAAGAGCTTTAGAAGCAGAAATATACATCAATACCACAAGAGAGAGAGAAAAAAAACACTTTTGCAATGGGTAGGGAGCAGTGTAGGTATTGTTTCTTTGGTTCGGTTTCTCACAATCCTTAGTCTGTTTACAGAAAGGTGCTTTTCTGTCCTTGTTCTATCACTCTGTAGTGTATTAAGTAGAAAGCAAATATTCACATCGTGTCGCTGATTTCCACGGGAGTAGGCACATGATTAAGGTTTAGCATGTATGAATGCGTTTGCAAAATCAATGCTTCAGGCAAAGTCTTTCCGAAAAGATCGCTGCAATCTGGTGTTAGGTGATCAGAGATGTGCTGTGGATAACGCCCTTCCCGAAGTATGGGAATGGAGTTGGGACCATATGAAATACACCTCGCAGGTTCCCCAAAGTCCAGTCTTTGCGGGGTAAGAAACTGGAGGAGGCTGACAGGCAATAACCTCCAGGGCAGCTCCTGGTGGGCTGATGCTTTAAGGGTGATGCTGGAATCGCTCATTTAGTGTGTATGCAGCCGGCTTGTCCGTGGCAGGGCGTGGGGAGCTCCCAGCCCCAGGGCTTTGGGCAAAAGGGTAAGAAAAATGTTATGATGGCAACAGAGCATGGGTCAGAAACGTCACTGCTCTTCCGTAGACGAAAGTGAGTGCTGCTGAAAATAGACGGTGCTCTCAGGTATCAGCGCGATGGAGTTTTCGTGCACATTCAATCTGGCCATCTTTCACTGAAATCTCGTGCTAAACTGAATACATCTGATCGGACTCTGGGCCCCTTGGAAATGAGTATACCCTTGATGGGACAGGAGCTCGTGTGCGGTGGTGCCTGGTTAGAGCATCTGAGAGAGGCAGTGGACTAAATTATGTGCTAATCTGCAGCGGTGTGGCTCCACTCAAGGTGCAGATTTAAGGTATTTGCTACGATTTGCCCTTCTCTTTTAATTTTTTTTTTCCAGCTACACAGATATTGCAAACTTAAATGGGGTTGGGAATAAAAACTGAACGATATTGTAGAATAGTTATTATCAACCCAGAAAGGCATCATGGAATTTAAAAGGATTGAGAGTCCCATGCGGGAAAACCCCAGGCTTCATAAATTTAGGGAATGGCTTTTCAATCCTTTACATTTATGTATACCTTCTATTGACTTTGTTAAATCCAGGAAAGTAGCAAAAATGTCTGTTCCTTAAATAAAACCTGTAAGTAATGTCTGAAGTTTCCAGGCTGTTCTATGAAAAACCAATGACATTATATGACCCTTATTTTTGGTTACATTAACACCCCTCTATACTCTCTAGCAATTTACGTGTACTTTCCCAGGGTATAAATTATAGTGGAAAAGCCTAAACGAGCATCGAACTCCACGACATCAAGCAAACTAAACTTGATAGCTGTGTTAACTGATATATTTTTGTTACGCTTCAATGCCTCCTTTCTCTTTTTCATCTCATTCTGAAGCACACACTCAAGAGGGCATAGGTAGAGAGCATTTTATGCAACCTGGGTGGGATTTCCTTGCTCACCTCCCCTCCAAAAGCAGTTCTCTTTCTTGAGAAAATAAATACTACTTCACAAACATTTTCATTTCATGGGTATTCAGAAGGAGCACTTACATTACAAACTGTAATCTAAGGAATGAATGAAACATGCTGCTCTGCCCTATCTCTCATGCGGTTCCAGAAAATCAAGAGAAGTGGCAATAATTTTAAAAACTCAATTTTTGATTAAAACAAGCTAGCTGTACAGCTGTACAGGCTTTGGAAGCCTGAAAGTTGATACAGCCCAAGGTTTGTAAGTTTAATCTCTTTCTGGAAACTGATTTCAGGTGTTTGCAATGAATGAAATAATTTATTTGTAAGTAAATATTCTATTACAATAATGTAGCAAAACCAGGAATATATAGGGTAACTAGCATTAAAAGAACTTGAAGCATATTTTCAGTGCTAAACTTGGGCTTTTAAAAGCATGTATATAGCGTGATATGCACTGTCTCATGCCATTTTCATTCTTTGATGCTTTTTATGTTATATTAATAACACTGTGTGATTTGGGAAGCATAAAAGAACATACAGCTTCATCTCAGAACAGGATAATCCATGTACTCGCTGCAGTGTTTTATCTCTAAAACCCCTGGAAAGTGCATGAGTTGCCAGATAAGTAGTAGAGACTGTGGGTACCCTTTATCCATTTGTTTTTGCATTAGGCGTTTCCATGTTAAATAAGTAATCCCAGCTCAAATCTTGGTTTAGTGGTGGTTTAAACTAAGGAGAAACTGGCTGCTCACTCATGGCTCTGACTGGCGTATGCTTCACTGGGTAAAAAACTGGCGGGAAGGCTGGGCCCAAAGAGCGGTGGTGAATGGAGTCCCCTGCAGTTGGTGGCTGGTCACGAGAGGTGTTGCCCAGGGCTCAGTACTGGGGCTGGTTCTGTTTAATGTCTTTACCAAAGCCCTGGACAAAGGGGATCGAGTGCACCCTCACTCAGTTTGCAGAGGACACCAAGTTGGATGGGAGTGTCGATCTGCTGGAGGGCAGGAAGGCTCTGCAGAGGGATCTGGACAGGCTGGATGGATGGACCCAGGCCAATGGTGTGAGGTTCAACAAGGCCAAGTGCCGGGTCCTGCCCTTGGGTCACACCAGCCCCATGGGCGCTACAGGCCTGGGGCAGAGCGGCTGGAGAGCTGCCCGGGGGAAAAGGACCTGGGGGTGTTGGTCGACAGCGGCTGAATGTGAGCCAGCAGTGTGCCCAGGTGGCCAAGGCGGCCAACAGCAGCCTGGGTTGTATCAGGAATAGCGTGGCCAGCAGGACCGGGGCAGTGATGGTCCCCCTGTACTGGGCACTGGCGAGGCCCCACCTCGAGGGCGGTGTCCGGTTTTGGGCCCCTCACGACAAGAAAGACCTTGAGGGGCTGGAGCGTGTCCAGAGAAGGGCAACGGAGCTGGTGAGGGCTCTGGAGCACAAGTCTGGTGAGGGGCGGCTGAGGGAGCTGGGGGTGTTCAGCCTGGAGAAAATTTACATGTGAAACTATTCTGTTTGTATGTAGAAAAATAATGTGGTATTGATTTTTTTTCCTTTGTGGGTTTTGTTGGAGGTTTCAGTGGAAAAAAATAAGAAACAAAACTTCTGAGGGACAAAATATAGTGTTTGGTTGTTGAAATCCACTTACCTTAGAAATAAGATGCTTTTGTTTGTCTAAAAAAGTCTTTAACCCATCCTGTTCACCAGTTTAGATAACAAAATAAGTTATTTAAAGGTTCAAGAATAAGTTTAGGGAACAAAAGTGATACTTCAGTGTGCCTCAGCATAGCTCAGCAGACAATTAATACTGCGTACTGAAATAGTTACCTTCCACTCTTCTGCTAATAACAGCCACAGTGATTTAAGCCACTGTATTTATAAAAAATAATTAAAATGTACATCTTCACAGAGAACTGTTGCATAGTTTTACTATTAATTTGACAAATGTAATCCCTAAGAATGCAGCTTATCACTGAAATAGCAATAGAATTTTGGGGTGTTGCTAAGAGTATTGTAATTACAGGGTTTGGATATAAATTTCTCTCGCTTGTGAGAGGCGGTGATGGCTCATGAAAATGCATTAACCTTTCCCACCAGGGCGTGAGAGCACGTATCCTCGCCTCGCTCCTGTAGGGCATCGGCTTCTTCCTGCACAGATTCACCTCAGTTTCCATAGAAGGGGAAAAGATTGTAAAATCAATAAAATCATTATAGTTGTAGCTAATCTATTTTAAAGAAATACTTGTAAGTGCTGTGTAAGGTCTGTGCTTACGGGCTTTGCTGCCAGTCAGCCTCCCAGGCAGGAGTACGACCACACAAACCCTCTGCTCTGCAGAGTGTCTGACAAGTGTTTACATGTTCACATTCATTAGAAGACTCGGTCAAGCAATTCATGCTTGATTAATTGATTATCCCATGGTGACAGTTCATTTTTTTTGAAATAGCTGCCAACCTTCGCAGGAGTGGGACAGTCAGACCAATGACAAAAGACGTTGATGGACAAACACTGGACTTACTGAATAGCTGCTGAAGTGACAGACCGGCATCTACAGAGCCTAATCAATGCCTCAAAGACATGGCAACACTGTAAAGACTTTTTATTTCTTTTCTGTGCATTTATGAATTGTTAATGCAGTCAATCCATATTAGCTTCATTTGTTGTTTGGTTAAAATGCAATTTGAATTTTCCAAGTTAAGAGTTGCCTTAATATCAGTTTTTGTACAGTGAAATTTATGAGTCCTTACAGATTTATAAGGTTTTATTGGTGGCTAGAAAGCCAAGCACAATTTCTGATTTTGTTTATTCCGGCATTGCAGAATTAGTAAGAGTTGACATTGCAGGCCTTATTGTATAAATTCATTTCCTTGGCAGTGTGTGCATTTTGAATTTCCTTGAGTTAAGCCAGAAAAAGTGGATGCATCAGCACAAGCTGCTAAATAGCAACTGCACTGCAGGAGGATTTCAAGCTAGAGCAATGCAAGGAAGAAGCTCTAAACCACAGCAAATTATCCACAGACAGTAAATGTGTTGGAACAGATCATCCCTTGCCTAATGGTACTGGAGTCCATTGAATTACCCAAGAGACAAGTTTGGCCCAATATTAATTTGCAGCAGATGTTTGACTAACTAATTATTTGAAAGAGCTTGAGTGTATTGCGATATAATTACCTGATATTGCAACGTACTGCTTTCAGGGCTTGTTTTTGTCTTATTCTTGCAGTAGAAACAATAATGCAAAAGTCATGCTGTAAGTTTTCTGAATGATCACTTGGGTTTGAAAGTAGAAAGAAACAAGATTCCCAAATCATTAAATGATTGCCGCTTACAAGTGAAGTCAGGAGCTGACTGATCTGTAACCCAGCCACAGGCAGACTTTGTTCTGAGCCTTGATGAGACAAATATTCAGAGCGCCGCTCTTCTTGCATCACCCGCCTCCATTCCTCTCCCTCTTTACTGTCCTCTTTCCTTGCACATTACAGGGTGACAGGGCAGGACCACGCTGGTGCAGCAGAGGAGCTTCTTTGTCCTGGATGCCTTGCTCCTGGTATGCCCAGGGAAGCTGCTGTCGCTCTCATCCTTCTTGACAGCCCCGCCTAAGGATTTGAGGTGGTTCTCCTACAGCCGGTAGGAGCCACTACTGAATTCAGTTGCGCTTTCCGCTACTATTGCTGTTGTCTTGTGAATTCCAAGGTTTCTTGAACTGATACCAAAGCTTACTTATTTCAGCAGCGGGCTGTAGGAAAGAGTCTTCTCTACGCATCTCACTTTTTGCAACACCGTGTTTGAATCCATCAGTTTCTGGTCTTTGCCCTCCCTGAAGTTCTAACCATGCAACCAGCATGAGCCGCTCTGGGCACGACTGTGATGCTGCAAACAAATTCAAATGAAGAACAAGGAGAGGCATCACTCTGTATTGTGAGATTGTTTAGGAGTCACGAAAGAGAATTTTTTGAAGATAAATTAAAAAGTCTGGGCTTCTTTGCCAAAGTAAAAGGAGCTTTGTAAGAAATATGAGTGCTAATGAGAATTTTGAAGAAACTTTACTGGACAGTAGTTTATTCTATTGCAGACTACCTTGCATTTTCCTCTAAATCATATCATACAATCCATTGCTAAAGACAGGATATTTTAATGGATAGATGGGCTGCTGATCTGAGCCACCATGGCAATTCCTGTGCTCCTATGAACAGAGACTGCTGTCATGTCAGTGACAATTAGCAGCAAATCCTATTAGAGGAGTAACATCACCTAATCCTCAACTCTGGTACGTGCTATTCACTATGATACGTGTTTAATTATAAGGCTTCTGCAGGCTACAGTACTTTGTGCAAAAATTCCAGAAAATATAGAAATTGTGTTAGAAGACTTCACTTAAAAATGACAAGTTAGACATCTGGTACTTCAAAATTATTACTCCAACCCTTTTGGAGTAATGGAGTAATGGAGGAAAGCCAGCAAGGTCTGATGTGTCACTAGCAGTTTTCCTCTCTGCTGCATTTTTAACTTGTTTACAAAGGTAGAAAACAAGAAAAATATACTCGAAGAGAGCCCACCCGGTCCATTATTATCCACTCGGTGGTTTGATCCTTTTAAACTTGTCCATTGGGTGTAGCAAAGGCAGAGAAACATCGCCTGGTTGCAGGCTGTAATGCATCCAGGTATTGCAGAGCCCGGCGCCGGGTGCCAAGAACCCTTCTGTGGGCTTTGCCACTTGGTGCTCGCTGGACTGTGGCCGGTACTCAGCAATGAGGAAATCCAGCTTTTATTTAACTGTAGCTACTGTCTTGGGGCTTCTTGTTTGGTTGGGGTTTGTCTCTCTAATAGGAAAAGGGCTAACTCCAAGAAATACAAAATCTAACCAAAATAAGATGAGTTAAGGGCAACCTGTACTTTTTGTTTCTTGGAGCATAGAACACTTTCCGTGAAGGATGATGATGCGTCTTAGAAGAATCCCTTCCACTCTTGCATAAGCTGTCTTGATATGTGTAGTTTGCAGAATAAATCTTGTACTTTGTCCCCTGTGTATTTAACAAGCTCTTTATGTGACTTTCTACTCTTCAGTATTTGAAGTTTTGTGAAGTATTTAGCACTAGCGTAAATCTGCTACCCTTAGAGTTACCAGTTAAAGTTTAGTGGTGGGAAATGGAGATCTTTTGTTGTTGTTGTGGCTTTGGAAAATGCCACCTAACAGGCGACATACAAACCTTGGCCATGCAAGCAGAACCTGGCCTGAAAGGCTGCACCGTAATGTTGTTGGTCTAATGTTACTAAGGACTCTCAATAGCGATGCATTTTGAAATCTGCTCGTTATCATTTTTATTTCACAGAGCTAGAATAACTGCTGTGAATCTCTGTTCCCATGATATACATGCTATTCCCAGTCTTTTATTGTACTTCTCAGTTCCCTGGATTAACTTAATTGTGAGCTGGGGGCTCAGACTCTTGAAGGTGTGCTGTCTTGAGCTGATGTTCTTTCCAGTTACCACAATTCAATCTCAGTTACAACAACGAAACAAAACAATTAACAATCCTTCAAAATTTTTTGTTATCCTTTTTCACAAAAATCTATTTATTTTTTTAGCAGCCGACATTACTCATTTCCCTTATTCTTTCCCAAAGCCCAGGATACGCTATCTCAGTAGCTCTTTCAATTACAAGTGTCAGTATTATGATTCTTTGTCATGCTTTGTATTTTGTTATCCCAAGACTCTAAATCCGTTCCTTTTCTCTTCCATGTTATCTTTAACATCTTTATAACAAAAGTGCCGCAAAAGCTATTGGAGAAAGATCAGTCTGTCTGACAACATCATTCTTTGCAGCACGGTAGATTCTGAATAGAGGCTACCAGCTCTGCTGTATGAGGCAGCATTCTCTTTAACAAAAGAGGATGAGCATCAGAAGCATCTGGGGAAAACCTCTGATTCAAAGTGCTGCGCTGTGACTGTGAATTTTAACCAGTAACAAGAAAAAAGCAGGGTATCATCTTTAGTAAGTGGAGTTCAACTCCATTGAAGCACAGGGGCTGAAGGAACTGATAAGTACTTGGGACACAATCCAACGCAAGTCAATGCAGAAGTTCCTAGGGACCTCAGCGGTCTTTGAATCGGGTTTTCTAAAGCTATTTCTAAAGCCCTTATGTACATGAATCTTCACCTGCATTAGCAGCTAACATAATCGTTGAGCAAATTGGCTATTTATGTGTGTGAGAGGATAAAGCACTCCTAAGAAAGATCCGTGTGCCCCATGCACCAAAAGGTTGAAAGCAGAGGTGTCGTCGGAACCTGCTGAGACTGATCACTGATGCTTTTGGGTGCCGAAGTGGGAAGGCTCTAACTTGCCCACAGGAATCCTAGATACTGCCCCCGTCCAGCCCCGCTCACTGCCAGAGGGGCTTGCACTGCTGGCTGGGCAGGGGGACAGTGGCTGAACCGAACTGCAGCTGAAAGGAGGAGGTTGCCATCAGCCCTAGCAGAGGCCACCTCCATGACTTCTGTAGCCCTTTGTGGGGAAGCTGAATTTGAAACCAAACTGGTGATTCTGAAGCTTTGGTTATTTCCCCTGGTATATCTTTCCCTTCCTGTTGTTTCACATATATAAATAAATGTTAAAAGAAGAGATCTGAAAGACACGCGGTTGCAAGGAGGGTTAAACATGGTGGCCAGGAAGAGCTGGAGTGAATCTAACGTGCTGCTTCCCTGTGCCTAGCCCCCAGGGAGCTGCAGGCTCCCGGGGTGATGGATAAGCCATACGGGTAACCACAGGGAGGGGAAGAGAAGTGCTTCATGTAGAGTCAAAAGTTCCCTGAATAAAGACAAAACAAATACTGTGTGGCTTCTGAAGAAATGTGCCGGGTTTTTCCCCCTTGAAGCTGAGTGAGGCTGCAAAAAGGGCACATTACTGCTGACCCTGCTCCTGCGCTGGCCAGTGAGAAAATGCGACTTTTCAGCTGGGTGGGTATTTGTACCTGGTGCGGAGCACTCCTGATATTACACGCTCAGGACACACTGTGTATTACTTCAGTCTCCTTTCGGAGAGAACATTTTTGGTTTCCAGTTCAAACCAAATGCATAGCTTTAGGTGTGTTTCTGGTAATTATACCCTTTAAACAGTACTTTCAACCTTCATTAAATGTGTGAGCCTCTAAAATCATTGTGTGGACATGCGGACCTCTTTATATTGAGGTCTGCTAGGTGTGAGCTTATTTTTCCTACCTTTATTTGGACCTTTTGGTTACCTTAGAAGTAATCCATGGACCTCCAGGGGCCTGCAGACCACACTGACTTGTTGACAGCTACTGCACTAAAGGGATTGTGGAGAGGCAGAAAGGGGGATGCCAGAGCTGTGCTCACAGATCAGCTCCCCGGTGTCTCCGAGCATCCAACTTCTGGGCTGTTTCCACAAAAGCAAAGCTGACAAATGTGCCTGCGAGGGGGCTGTACAGGGCTGTTTATGCATTGCCTCGAGAATAAAATTTTGCTGGGGAGAAATCCCTATATTGCATCTTCAGACTGCAGGTATACAATATTACTAGCTAGAAGCTGTTGAATTTTAAGCATAAGGTTTAATTCCTGTGGTTTGTACCCATTGCATGGTAATGTTTTGCGGTGGGAAACGGCATCTACCAAACAGCTACGTAACATATATGTTGCATCATTATGTTTGCCACGTCCAGCTGAAAAGCAGCTGTCATAATTCTCAGTTTTACTGCCTTTCCAAATGCTAATTCCCTTGTAATGCATTCTCCAGTAATTTTAAATAGGCCAACATAAACAGCATGTAATCTGCAGTTTTCCTTTCTTTTTTGAAGCACCTGAGCTAGACTTTTTTCATAATAAAACTGGTATCTAATTTACCACCCATATTATTCTAATCACAGTAACATCTTTCAGTTTGCATACTGTATAATCATGCTTTCACATTATTCAAAACCAGTTTATATCTGGTGAACTGATTATTTTTTCTTTAGTTTCTGACAGTTACTTAATTGTCTTGTTAACATGGATCATTTGATTTTATATCAGCTTAAACTGCAGTCTCGGTGGTTCATTTTTGCAATATGCTGTGTTGACAGAAACGTACAGAATTTCCATGGATATATATATCTTATTAAATGCCTATTTCATTAGCATATCATGTTAATACTCCTTGCAGTTCAATAAATTTGCGTGGCACTTAAAAACCTGTTAGCTTTGGGTAAACATTTTGAAGTTGTACGTTGGCGTTTGTTAGTTTTCATATATGTGCGTATGCAGGTTTTGTGCTTTCGGCTTTTGAAAGAAGGCAGCGGTGGGCAGGTGGCTGCCGGGCGGCGGTGCCGTGGTTGGTAGGTTATCCTGCAGCATAGGCTATGGCTGTTGGGCTCGGGGGTGGCTTTTTTGGTGTACGTGTTTTATGAAAAAAAGACATTCTTTGGCAGTAATTATTTTGTTTAGGACTAGAATGCTTGAGGAAGGGATTACATCTTTACCTTAATAAAATTCTCTAACTAAAAATAAGTTACATTTTTTACATCTCTTACTTCATATCAGGTAGGTCTCCAGAAGACCCATTCATTGCTCTTGCATCATGGAAAGCAGAGAAGAGAGCTCAGCACAGCAGGAGAGCAGGTTGTATTTAATGCCATGTCTAGAAGAAAGTGATGGTTTAGTCTATAAATATTAGATTTCCTTTAAGCAAACATTTCCATTTAAGCAAACTATGTCTACAGTTTGAATTGGTAGCTAAACTGGAAAAAGTTGGGAAAAGAATATATTGAGATTCCCCCCCCCTCTTTTTTTTTTGTCCTGCTGCAATTTCGCCTGCCTTTCAGTGTGGATCATTGTCTTTAATCCAGAATGTTTCATTCTGGTTTCATTCTGGTTTAACCCTTATTCTTTTTTTTTTTTTTACCCCCAAGAAATAAAATTTTGTGACATTTACATTTCAAATATACTCATTCAGAAAGATCATTTTGGGTTGAAACCACACTTTTCGAATTACCTATTTGAAGAATAGGGAGTGTTTGCTGGCTGTCTGGTGGGATCGGTGAGAAAGCTTCCCCTGGAGTAGGAAGAGCGTTATCAGATGGCACTGCCCCAGGGTATTGATTGAATATACACAGTAGTACCGGTAGATAAGCTTCAGGGGTATTTGTTTTAAACTCTGATTTATGAGGGAGGGGCAGTGACATGAGCTATTTGGCGTTTACACGCTGCGGTCGTGACACAGCCTCGCTGGGTAACATGCTAACTGCAGAGTGGCTTTTGAGCGTCATTTCTAAAACACAAACTGCAACGTACTGAGTCCAGGAAATGCAAAGAATAAAACCAGAAAAGTTTCTTTTTCCCCTTAGTATCAACAACCTGCAAGATAGATTTGATTTAACGAAACACCTTATATTACCTTCCCGCCTCTGAGAATCCTGCCCGTCCCGGCTGCCTCGTTGGGTTGTATTTGACACTGACATCGCGCAGCCCACCGCGAGGGTGGGAGACTGACAGCCCGCTGTTACTGCTACTGCTGCACCCAGCGACAAACCCCTATCGTCTTTAGGATCCAATCCTGTTGTCCACCAGGACTCGCAGGTCCCTCTCTGCAGAGCTGCCCTCCAGCAGGTCAGCCCCCAACCTGTACTGGTGCAGGGGGTTATTCCTCCCCAGGTGCAGCACCCTACACCTGCCCTTCTATTCATGCAACTAGGCTAAGAAAATGCTGTCGTTACCTGCAACAGATCTAATAAGAGCTTTGTTCAGGGAGCAAAGTCAAAGCCAGGCAACAGAATCGCCTTTTCCCAAGGTGAGCCTCCGACCCTGGGCACCTTCTCCAGTGAGACAGGAGATGGTAAATATTTTGCTGCTATCAAGACCTATGCTTGCTTCTTATTTCTCTAAATGACTACAAGAAGATGGTTTGTCTTGCTAATTAGAGCTGCTCTCATAGCAAACAGGGTTTCTCTTGGAATATTAACAATTTGCCCTTCACTTGAATGTTTTTACAGCATTAGCGCTTGGTTGCTAAAAGGACAGAAACCCAGAAACATTTAATTAATGAATATTAAAATATTCAGAATTCTTGAAATGCTGTCTCAGCAGTTCTTTGTGGAACACCTTTCGTTACAATCAAATGACTATCTGTTTGTGGTGGCGTGGGGGGCTGTGATCAAAGGGTTGAATGCTGTAAAAATGCCTATGAATTCCCACACCCTTCTGAACTCAGTCAGAGCCAGCGTTGGACTTGCAGTTCCTAATTTGAGGAAGCTGAAATCTAATTAACATTAAATTGCAACAAAATATACAAAGACCAAGGGAGAGAAGGCTGCTGTCGCTACTCAGGGTAGGGACGGGGCTGGCAGCAGCGCGCTGGGGTGATGGCGGTGCAGGGGACGGCAGCGTGCTGTCCCCCGTGTCCCCGAGAGGAGGGGGGCTGCCAGCGGCTCCGTCCTGCGCCCTGGGCTGCCTCACGTTTAAAAGTCAGAGTTTCTTCCCCTACTCAAAAATGTAAGTAAATAACCAAAAGATACAGGGAGGGCGATGCTGCAGAATCGGCTCAAAACCCTTCCAAGCGAAAAGGAAAATCTTCACACCTGGAAGGGACTGTGGTGGTGGCACATCCAAGACTAATGTGAAGGGTAAATCAAGTACAATTCAGCCTTTGAAGTTGAAGGGGGAAAAGAGGAAACTTCTCTCGTCTGTACTGTAGGTCTCTGATTTCTAATCTGTGATTTCATGGAGGAAAGAAATTGTGTCACTGAACTCCTTTTAGGAACTGTGTCCTTGGCTTATTAACTCGCTTTATGTGTTGTCCAATTTCAGAGGGGGAAAGGGCTGCATTCGTGTGGGGGTGGTGTTATTTTAGGAGATGTCTTAGTTAATTATTATCTCCTGAAACATCACCTAGGAGATACTCTTTCTCTGTCATGCAGCTTGATATTTCATGCAGTAAAAGGTAACTCTTCCATAGTTCATTAAATTATGTTGTGGTGAACCTCTCTCCGCTGGGTCTCAATTAAGAAGTGAAGCCAGTGCCTTTAGAGGAAAAGGCAGAGAACAATCAGAATATACTGAATATATAATTGGATCTCTGGAAACAAGCAAGAGGAAAAATACGGTGTGCAAATGTGTAGACATTAAGAACGTGTTATGTCTCAAAGACTTGTATATGGAAGTATAATATAATTGGATCATTACTGTTCATTAGGAATATTTAGTGCTTTTAAAAATTTAAGGTGTTCTTTCTAAGTTTGTGCACTACTGTAAATTTACTGTAGTAAATATTCATTTTCCTGATGACTTCCCTTGTCTCCATTTTAGCACCCCTGGGAACTTCAGTCATAATCATTCCGCGCCCATCGTCGAGAAACATGAATTATCGAAGTGCAGTAAATTTTCTGTTACTTTCTAATTTAATTAAACATTTTGGTTTCAATAATATTTTTTTATTTTCCTTTTAAAAAAATGTTTAAAGTATCTAGCAGAACTAGTCTCCCTGGATGTTTTTGTACAACCCCCCCGCAAAGCTCCTTTCATGAAGTAATTTCAAATGTGAAGAGCAGAAGAGGGAGTTACCTCAACTTTTGCTTCTCAGACCTGCTTTCCTACTGTTCTTCTCTGTGTGCTGCACGTGTCTTTTTTTTTTCCTGTTTCTCTCCCATTTACATGCTTTTCTTTCCTAACGCTGTTATAGTGGTTTGCTAAGGTCTGTTCATTTTTGTTTTTCTCCTACAAAATATAAATGATGGCAAGAATCACTCTGTGGGGATTGGTGAAATAACGCTGCTGGAACAGGCAGTGACATGGCTGGTTTAACATGCAGCGCTGAACACCTCGTCGATATATATAGGTGTTAAACAATACCTGACTTTGTACATTCTTGAGTAACTTAATTCCCTTCAATAGCATGAAAATGAGCAGCTCATAAATGCAGAATAATTGGAATTTTAATTAGGTAGTGACTTAAGGATGCCTCCTGTTTACAAGGTAATAACCTCTCTTGAGCTAAATGAATGGAGCGGCAGGTTTCAATTTAACAGCTTCTAAAAAATCAGTTGATTGGTTTCCAGTATGGATCTTGGCTGTTCACAGTATCTAAGGGAACTTGGTGGCTGAGGTGCCGATGCTGGTTTTGGGCATGTGAATGGTATCCCAGCCCTGCTTAAGTTCTCGCCAATGTCTTTAGGATGAGTTTTAAACAATCACAGTGAACTGCATTAAAGTCTCCGTGAGTACAGAATTGCTTTGCTATGGCATAAAATTCAGGGTATCTGCCTGCAGGTATATACATTTACTTTTGTGACTATTTGAATACACGCCTTTTCATTTGTTTACAATGGAGTAGTGAGAGGAATTTGTTTTCTTGTCTGAGATAAGCATCATCATGTTTTTCCTAGCAGCTGCATGCACAATTAGGAGGACCCAATTAAAGCTCCATTCAGTTCACACAGAGCGGCAGTGATTGCTGTCTATAATTTCTCCTGTGGTTTGACTTATGGGCATTAAGCTCTGCAGAACTTTATTAACAAATAAAGTCAAGTCAAACAAGTCAAGAAAAGAAAATGCAACAAGCTGGGAAGAGGTATGTAGGATCTTGGCCGATGTGCACTACCTACTGCTGGCGAAAAGGAGCCTCCCCTCCCAGCCCTCTCAAATAGCCACTGGGCAAATGACCAGTTTCCTCTGTTTAGGCTTGTGCTTTCCATCCTCCTGGCCACAAGAGAGGAAGTATTTGTGCGTCTCCCCTGCTTCCATGTCAGCCACTCTGACTGCAGCCGGTGCAGGCCTTCCGAAGACTCCTGTGAATTCAAGCCTAAAATAATCCTAAAGCCAAATGTACCTTTGTTTGTCCCAAGCATTAGCTGTGCCGCCAGTACAGAAAGCTCAGTGCTGCCAATCATTACGCCAAATGGAAGGAGAAAGGTAAATGAATTGGGACAGAAAAGGAACAGGGCACTAGAGCACAGGCACCTTCCTGAAGGATAAGGAATTGCATTCACAACCTGCTTTTTTCTCCCTCCCGAGGCTGTTCAGTTCCCACTGCTCCGTAAAGGGACTTGATGTCCCTTGATCTCCCCCCAGCCCGCGTAACTCTCCGTGAGTGTGCGCATGCATACTCGGTGGCACGGCATGTTTTGCCTTCATCCCTTAGGGATACCCGCAGTCTGCAAACACTCAGCTCTTGGCTAATGCGCTGCAAAGAGCAAAACATCAGACATCCAGTCCCCGCAAAGAGTTTTATGAGAAAATGTGTCGTTTCCTATCTAAGAAGCAGGAACAGAAGCCCCCAAAGACCCCAGTTCTGTAGGTATGGACAGCCAGTGGACAGGGATTCTGACAAAAGAGGGAACGAGCATGACGGAGTTGCCCTGATGTGCAGAAGTGGCCAGAGCATTTTGCCTCTTAATCACCCACAGGTCTCCTGAAGTGGCCGAGACCAACAAGGGACAAAGATGGGGCTTCATTTTACAAGACGCAGAACACTGGGACCCTCAGGCAGCAGAGTGTCGGAGCAGAGCCAACAGTCGAGCCGCCCAGTCGATACTGAAGAGCTTTTCTGCACTGATGCTCTGAGCGTCCTGCAGGGTAGGGCCTGTGCTGAGACTAAGATCAGTTAATCACCTTGCGTATGTCAAGCGGTGACAGATCCCAAACCAGTCACTTGCTTTCAAAAATAGGTTACTCGTTTGCAGAAAATGATAAAGATGTCCACAAGAAGTTGCTCTTGTGCAGGGCCAATACAAGATCAATTATTTGGCTTTTTATGCTCTCTTGACTGGTGCTAACGCAGTAGTTAACTGGGAGGTTTGATGCTGATACACAAAGCCAGCCATAATAGAGAAGAAAGCCACCTTTAATTTCAAGCTCCACTAGAATCATGAAAGGAAAATTAATGTTTACTAAATGAAAAAGGATGATATTGCTGGAGAGAGGAAGTTTTGGTTAAGCTTTTAGGGGAACGTTAATAACTTTGAGAAATGGAAATATATATTATAAAACATGTTTAAAACGGCATAAACTTCGGAAAAGCCAGAGAGAATTTTAAACTTATCTAAGCTCCTCAATGCGGTATCAAGTTTTAAAAATCAAGCAAACTGAATGATAGCTGACATATGGAAGGCAGCTTTCTAGTACTGACACATTTTCTATGAAAAATTCAATATAGCCTTATATTTAGAATAAATGTTTTGAGGTGAAATGGAAGTCTGCTGATCAACTTTTGCACATTTCTGCAAATTTCCAGGGGAATGTGCGAAGCATCCAGGCTTGTTCCCCAGGAATACACTTTCATAAAGCTGCCGCTCCGAGAGTCCTCTGACACACCACAGCGCGGCTGGGCTTTGCCTGTGATGTGTTGCCAAGCACCATAAACGAATGCAGCTCTGAGATGGCAGGTCACTTTTTATTTTGCCAGACACAACAAAGAAGTGTCAACCTCTGACGGTTTTTAAAAGTAGGCTTTAAAAGAAATATCAAACCTTTTTTTTCTTTTTTTTTTTTTAACCAGTCAGTATCTGAGAAGAAATGCTTACAGAAAAAGAGAGGGTAGGGATATCTGTGGAAGTGGAAGCTGCGCTATGTGACTGATTTAGCATTACATCACTCTGGTTTCATGCTGATAAATACATTTGGGATTAGGCGACATGGACTTTTTGCCATCAAATAAATGGGCAGTCGACCTGAGTTCAGTTGTCTGATGTGTTCGTGCACTACTGAGGTGGGATTATAACTGCTGCCAGTAATGCACTAGATTTTGCGATAACTGCAGTTAATATGCTTTGGCCTTTCATTTTTGTGGTAGGATCTTGCAGTCCTCAGGTACCTTGAATTCCCTGCAGAGAACCCCCCTAACAATAGGAAATGGAAGCATTTAGCAGGTGAATCGCCTGATTTAACACAATATAGCACAGTCTATGAGCAGTGGGGCAGGACAGGAACAAACCGCGGCAGCTTGGGATCCCAATTCCACAGTCTGACACCCGAGTGCTCTGCCTCCTGGGAAGCACTTGCTGATGGTCGACAGGAAAAGGCAAATGCTGGTCCTATAAATGCTGGCCTGCGATGCTATAGCTTAAAAGCTGTATTTGCTTTAATGGGCTTTAGGCTAAGGCATGTTAACAGAAACTGTTAAAAAAGAAGAAAAGAAAAAAAAAAGTGGCGTGCTCTCAATACCATGTCATAAATAAATGCTGCATTTTTCATAAGACTGCCAAGGATATGGCATAGTCATGAAAGCAGGGAAAAAGTGTTGTAGGAGACAATCTCTCTATATTACTTGCGATAAACCAGTTTATACGTGATTGCTTTCAGCACTAGACTGAGTTTCTTTCGAACAGGTTAGCACTGGCAGTGTGGTGTAGGGTTTGCTTTGCAGCCATCTGGGCAGCGCTCGATCCCCCTATAGCAGCAGACTGATGAAGTCATTGCCAGCACTTCTTTCCAATGTCGGAAATAACCAGGTTCACGTTCACCGTCAGTCTAAACCCCAACCATTTCAAGCAACAGCAAAAGGACTATCATACTCGTAAGAACAATTTCCCTTACAAATGCCTTGCCTTAGCAGACAAGGAAATAGATCTTTTTATTTTCCTCCCAATAACTGCAGACCGTTGGGAACTATTCTGCACACAGGGAAGTTCTTTGCCGGGGGAAGTTCAGCTAAAGAAGACTCAGAGGATGCAACTGCAGAAGGTTCATCCATTCTCACGTTGATGGAAACTACCCTTACACACCTAACTGTATGCCGCTTCTGCTTGAAATGAGTATCGGCCAGCCCACTCGCCTCCCCTACGGGCACCAGGTTCTTTTGTTCGTGATTTCTGCTGATGCTGGTAGTTGAGAAGCAGATTAAGTGGCTTCCAGTTTATAAAGAGAAGTAAGTTGCAAATTGTAGGAAAATTACTTCTGAAATTATATATCAATGCTAGTTCATTTTCAATTGTATTTATAAAAAGTTTCCCGTATGACAAACAAGTGGTACATTGTGCACTGGAATAGGATTATGGAAATGTACAGTGAACACAGGGATGTGCACAGGACTGTAATTTGTGAGTAACGAGGTGTATGTGCTCTGAATAAGTAATTAAGAAAATTTCAGTATAGCTATAATATTGGTATTTGCTGTAAGGCTACTGCAATATACAGTAAGATTTCTGCACTGTGGCTCCCTTGTGCCGTCAGGCTGGCAAGCGCATTCGCATACCAGCCCTTCGGACTCTCGTCTCTCCTGCCTCCCTCTCCTCCCCATCACACCCCTAGCAAAGCAGAAAATAAAGAAGATGACAGTATTATGTTAGGAACTGGTCGATGAGGTAAGCACAGCAATCACTGCAGAATCTCAGTCAGATGAGTTTCAGGCTTGGTTATATTCATACTTGACTTTCAAATTCTGATCTAGTCAGAGTGCAAAGCCATTTCCACTCTACTCCCTGTTTTCATCCTTTGGAGCTTTCACAACAGGTATCCTTTCAGATGTATTTTCCACCTTTTCCCAGCTCTCAGAGGAGTGTGTGTCCACTTATATTCATCTTAAAAGTTCTAGCTGAAAACTCTTACAAGTTTGTGGATTCAGTACCCATATGGCAAAAACCCAGTAATTTTTTCCCACGAGTTATTCACCACATACAGAGAACTTTGCTACGTGGAAATAGGCGTATAGAAATATTAATACTTCCCTTGGCTTTTATCTGGCAAAATCTCCCATTAGAAAAGTAGATACCATTTCAGAATACCTTCTCTTCTGACTAAAGTCCACAGAGCACACGGTCTTAAGTACAGCTATAGACAGTGTAGTACAGCTATAGCTGCTGCGTCCCTGGTGCAGCTCGGAAGCAGTGGTCCTGCTGGTCCTCACCCCACCTGACCACCTGGTGCTGATGACCCCAGCCCTGTCTGCAGTCCCTGGACTGGCTGGGCTGCAGCTCAGACGCCGAGCGCTGTGGGGATGGGTTGCATCCTCTAGACTCTTCTCTCACCTCCTGACGCTGTTTGTCCAAGTTGCTTTCCCGTACCACCCAAACGCAGCTGTTACAAATCCAAGTTCTCCGTGCTGTCCATGATCTCATGAACTGTAGTTGCCCTGGCCAAGGCTGTAAAGGTGCTCGTTCGCCCTATCAGCTCTTCCACGATAAATCCCGAGAGAGAGGGTGCGTGCCATGCTGATGAAGACGCCTCCTGCGAACCACAGGGCTGGACTTACCAGCGCTTTTGTGGTTCCAGGACAAACACAGCGGTGGAGTGGCGGTACGTAGAATCACGGAATCGTAGAATCGCCTAGGTTGGAAGGGACCTTTCCAATCATCTAGTCCAACCATCAACCTAACTCTGACAAAAACCATCACTGTGAAGTTTTTGCATGTTTAATACTCTATCACAGACAGGAGAGTTATACGTTCAAGAGTCATTAGCATCAGGATAGGGAAATATGTATTAAATTTTTCTTGTGCACCGTGTGCAAATGTGTTTGACTTACTCAAAACAAATCCTTTACTCTGTCTAACAACAGTGGCATGATTACTGCAGAAACCAAGTTTCGTATAATTACACAGGGAGAATCATTAGAAGAGCATTGCACCTCTGTACCGTGTATGACTATCATTCATACCGCTTCTCAGCCCGCACCCCTGCTTTATCCTGCATTCTCCATAGTAATGGCACTTTTAAAAGATGCCGAGAAAACGACTATCGTAAGTGAAGTTATTGTCTCTTTATTGACCACAGGAATATCTAGTGAATTGAATATATTGGCTTGGGAAATCTGTTTTGCCCACCCTAAATGGCTCTCTGTCTTAAATATATCTGCTCAGAGTGGTGTGCATTATATAAATAAAACTACACAGACAGCATGTTTGTCAATCAGCAGAAAAGGCTCTACACCCGCTGTCCTGGGCACGTAGACTTTGTAAGCACTGGTTTCCAACAGATAAATGTAATCAAGGTTTATATGCTCACAGAAGCCAACAGGATGGGATTGTTTCACTCGAAAGATCAGAAGAAAATTGTAACTAATGTTGTGGAAAATTACTTTGATATTGCTTTCTCAGTACAGCATCACAATTAGGTAGCAATGTGAAGCACAGGGAAAGAATAAATGAATAGTAACAAATCAACACAAACAGCTACTGTCAGGAGTACTTTGCTCAGTGAAAGTAATGTAAGCATTACTTAAAGTTTTATGACTGTGGATTTTATACCGGTTTAAGTAGTACATCAAGGTCTCACCATCGTGCTTGCTAGGACTAAAACAATCAAGAACAATTTCCGGCACAGACAGATAAAGCTAAAGTACCAAAGTATTTTTATTAGTCTTGTTTCATAAGTTGTACTATCTTATATTAAAGATGACTGAACGTACTAACAATGAAAAATGTCCTTTTGGACAATGCAAAATTCTCCTGCGCTGCTTTTCAGTGGAAAATAAACGTTACTGAGTTCTCTCCAGCCTTCCTGATGAGATTCCAGCGTCTGGCAAACACGTTTTACTACATAGCAACTACATGGGAAATACAAAAGCAAAGGCTAATCCAATAAAACTCTGCCATGCGGAATCTGTTGCTCTAAGTAGCTTAATGGCACGTGCGTGTGTTCAGTTCTATTGAGGGAGCATTCAGACAAGCAAATTATAGCAATATCCGATCCCCGTTAGAAACAGGCCCTTTTCGGGAGAAGCACCCTGCCCAGGGGAAGGGAAGGATCCTTCCCAGCTCCCCAAAAACGTCGCTTGTGACTGACAGATTTGCACAGGAGACTGTCTAGAGATGAAATATGCCTACTTGTCTTTTTAATGAAATGAATGCATATTTTTTCCTGTGTCCTTTAAGCCGCCTAATACGTTTTAGTGATAACTGGTATCATTTTCAGAAGCAGTGGATGTGAGGAGTTTCTGAGCCCACTGGGAGGGGAAAGCACTTAACACACATGAAAATCAGCCAAACAGAAATCCGAGTAATTGTATTGAGCACCTTTTACCCCAGGGTACAGTCTGGTTCCTATTAACATAAATAGTAATTGAATGTGCGAATCGAGCAATTGATTGCCCACCTTTGGCAGCAGCAGCACGGTTGGGCTGTTCATGCTTTAGCTCTGCGGAGCCCTGCCCACAGCAACCCCGTGCGGCACGGAGTGAGCTTCCCTGCTGGGGCACTCTCTCCAAACTCGCTTTTACTTAAATGTGCTTGGGCGTCCCCTTCTACAGTTGTATCCCTCTCCAAAATCCCTTCACAGGGTGCTACAATCAGCAGTCCGCGTTCGTCAGGTTTGTGGCAGAGAGGACGGAGGTACGACACGCCCAGGTGAGGGACCGATAATGAAAAAACGGAGAAGAAATTGCACTGGTTTTGAGACACCACTAGAAATTCCTTCTCTTTTAGGAGCAAAGGATTAACGTTTCAATGTAAAGTTACGCAGTCTTGGATGCATTAGAGCACTGCCTGCATTTGCTGTCTATATGTCTTTCCCCTCACCCCCAATCTACTGGCCAGGTTCAGTCAAATGAGGCCAGTACCGCCAGTTTTAATCTGTAAACTCTTTTGCATCTAAGTATACAAAAATTAATTGCAAAAGCACTGAAGGGACTGGTTAATTCTCTGCTTTACACAACACTGATGATTCATTATTTCTATAGTTTCAGCTGAGTGGCTGCTTTCAAAATTGCTATGCAGTTGGACTAAATAATAAACATATTAAAGTATAGTTTGTTTAGTGACATGGAAATAAGCACTTAATAAGCCTGGACACAGAAATTTGCACTTAATGTAATTATTTATGAGTTCTCTGTGTTAGGGTTCAGCTTTTTTAGAAATGTTAGTATTTAAAATATACACAGTCGTGTTCACTGTACAGTGAAGATGTCAATCCAATAGACTTCTTATAAAACACATATTTAGTCAAAGGAGAATTTCAGTGCATATAAGTGCAAACACAGTGACCAAACCTCGGCGCACAGGGGCATTATTATGAGCCGGAGGAACTGCACTGGCATTTGTCTGGGCTCTAAACCAGCCTTCACCGCAGCCTTGGTCACAGAGAAAGTGGCTGCAAGTAAATCAGGAGATCTCGTGCTTTTTTATACTTGCGTGGCCCTCCTTCAAAAGGAAACCACTGTTTCAGCCCACAGTTTTCTCCTTCTCACATGGATGTGGTCTTTGTGGCTCTACGCAGTTTAGAGTCAGTAGCACAGGAAGATGGCGTGAGTATGAATGAGAGTTATGGAAAGTTTAATGGAAGTTAGGCACATTAAAGGAATGCATCCCAAAGCATTTTGTCTTTCTTGCATGACTCATTTATGCATCTCTTATTTTGCATCTCCATGACACGCTGAATACCATATACAGGCAAAGGGGGATTCAGAGGCATGTATTTGCAGGAACTGAACTTTTGGCAAAATTTCTCACTTCCATGTTGATGGTGGTGTAGCTGGCAACAGCAGCTGCTCTCAACTTCAGCAGAAAATCAACTCCATCCAGCTGGACCCTGTGCACCTTGGCAAAGATTCCTGCATAATCAGTCAATTATCTTGGAACTGTTTTTTAAGCAAACTCCTCTTTTTTAAAAATGAAATTATTCATTAACTTCAGAATAGCCTTTATTAAAAAAACCAAACTTACCTACCTTTGTTGAGACAACCTCCGTGAAATGTGTAAAACATGTTAAAGCTGTGAATTCAAAATGTTGCACATGAAAGCGTGAGCGAATCAAATAGAAATGGGAATGCTAACCTGGTGTCCGCTGATGAACTATTTCTTCTGGATCCTGCAGGTGAATGAAGACGACGAGCCCAGCTGCTCCAAACAGCAAGATGAAGGAGAACATACATGTCAGCCTCATAATTATTGTTCTCAGATCAGTCCCGTCCTGACCCAGGAAAAGAACTGCACGCAATCTCCAGGACACTCTTCACTCATAGTCTCCTCTTCTCATCTGGAAGTCTGGCGTAATACGTCTACAAAAGGTAAAAAACCAAACCCCTAAAACTTAAGAAGCGTTTATTTTTTCAAGGCAGATTAGTAGATTTCAGTCTTTGTTTGGATCAAATAACTGATTTCTCTAGTATTTCTTTGGTACAGTTAATTGCAGTCATCCAGTCAATTTCTGCCCCATCAGTTTGTCTTTAATTTTATGTCATTGGTTTTAACATATTGAAAAGACAAGGTAGAATATCATTAAAAAGCGCAGTTGGGGAAAAAAGGTCATGCCACGGCTGCAATTTGCACAGAAACCCCTTAATAGTTGGCTTGCTTCAAGTGAAGCATGTGTCACTTTTTATTTTTCCCTGGTGAAACCATATGAAAACCATAAAGTGAGATAATGTGGGGGAAACGATCACAGGAGCAGCACCGTGCGCATCAAACGTGGGGTGAAGGACGAACAACCGCCTGCTTCACCCTTGATAAAGGGTGCACCACAGGTCAGCGTGCTGCCTGCTGGAGAAGCTCTGTGGGTGTCCAAGGCTCCCCTGGGAACTCCCAGACAATTTGGGGATCAGTTCTACCAGTTCTCACTGCTGGCTCCAACACCTGCCGCTACGTGCGGTCCCAGGGAAATGGCAGCAGCCGCAGTCCCAGGTGACCACCTTGTGTGTCACCCTGAACCCCCTGCTGAGCACAGCCCTCCGGCAAGCACTTCACTGCCAGCACATCAGCAGTCCCGCGGGAACCTGTGTCCAGCCTGGTGAGGTACGAAGAAGCGAGCAAATGAAAGAACGGGAACCAGAAAGGAAAACCGTTGGCATTGCCACATGGCTTTAGTAATTAAAATAAATGCTTTTGCCACACAACTGTGCTGGTCCTGCCTTTTTCAGTAATATGAAGGAAGGTCCATTAGAGCACTGAGCTGGTTCCCAAAAGCGTAACCAGATTCCTTACTGAAGGCAATTACTGAGCACAAGGACTCCGTCTGCAGATCAGCAGCAAGTCACAGGGGTGGGGATCACTTGGCTCCTCTCGTATTTCTAATTGTAAATGTGAGCTGGTCTAAAGGAAGGTTTTTGAAGGTGGCCTTTGTATACAAAAGAGGTATTATGTACAGAAAAGACTGCGTAACATTAGTTTGCAGGGAGGATGGGTTGTGGAAAAATGATCATTCAAAATAGTTATGCCAGGAAAAGTGTCTAAAGATTTGTTCTCAGTGTGCCTAGAATATTTGGTGTCCGGGGCAGCTTGTTTCCTTTTCATGGTTTCCATACCTGGTTTTTAATTTTCTGCAGTGCACTGGTATTGTAAATTTCTAGTCGCCTAGTCCTGATGAAGTAATTTCTGTGACTCTGATGAAGAAGGTTACTTAACGGCAACTACGCTTATTCAGTGTGTAAAGCAGCTGAAGGTAGGCTGCAGGCCAGGAGCACTGGTGGATACTTGTATCTTAGGTAATACAGAGTGCTAAATTCTCTATTTACACAGGCAAATTCAGCTTTATTTTCTATTAAAATTACGGCAGACATTAGCTGTGTATTTTTATTATTTTTTCCCTTAAACTTTTCTCACCCCTTTAAAAGTAAAATGAAAAGAAAACGGCAGGAAGCTGTTCCGCACTAGGAAAGCCAAATCCCTATGGGTCCTTGTGCGGGTTCGTCTGTGCCTGTGGTGTGCATGTGTATGTAGTACGGATGGGCTTTTTGCACATATATTTATTATATATGTATTTTTAGGGGTCAAATCCAAACTGTTAAGCCCTAGGGGAGTCAGATTAGGGAAGGAGGATTAGACTTCAAAGCCACTGTGTTACAGTTCCAAACACTGTAGTTACAAGCAAGCTGTTAGGGAACACCAGCCACCCTCTCTCTGGTTCGCTATGGAATTTGTTTGCACTAAACAGTCAGGGCTTTGGATAAATGGGTACTTGGAACCAAATCCACCTGTGGCAAGGCTGGTACACCACCAGAATCGGACCATCATTTTGTAAAACTGCCCAGTCAGAGCTTTCTAAGCATTGTTCCCTGATGTAAGCATTTCCCATTTTGTAGCCTACTCATGCTCCCTGCATGTCCCCGGGGAGCAGGACGCCCCCAGCCCGGTTTTACAGGACAGGCAGGAGGCAAGTGTCTCTGCCCAGGATTCTCCAGAAGGGCTGTGACGGAGCCGAGAGCTGAAGGGTCTCCCAGCCCCCAGGATGGGGCTGGCGGCACGGGGAATGCCCCGGCAGCTGGTGGCACGGAGAGCTGGCAAGGAACGCCCGATCGTCATTTGAGAGACAGCAGCTTAAAAACATCCACTCCCAAATAACAAGGGGTTTATATTTGCTTAATGCGGAGTTTTAAGGTCATTTTTTGAATGAATTATACCCATGAGCAAATATGGGTTTCTAAAACAATTATCATTAGCTTAAAATGCTAAACCATTTCCCCTGGTTTTGATTTGTTGAAATGCTTTTGTTTGAAGTAGAGGCAGCATCAAGAAAGAAGATCCCTAGCCAGTTCTTAATTAGCGCGAGAAATGCTACAGGAGCAGTTTTTAACGGTTACAACGCTTACACTGTTCCACATCCTATAGGACAGCTGTGTTCAGGATCACCTAACCCCTTAGGTCAGACACTACAGTGTCTTCAGGAGACCTCAGGATGCAACAGTAAGGAGGCTGGATGGAAGCGTATATTGAAAGAAGAAAAGGCCACGTGCACTTGGGTGACTCCAAAGAAAGGCTGCTGCTCATGGCCTGTTGCCATTGCACGCCTTTGCCAGGAGTCAATATAGAGGGAGTCCAAGAAGGAAAAAGAACGAGAAGCTCTTTCCTCTCAACAAAATTATTACCTCTCAACAAAACACAAACTTCAGAGATCTTTAAATTATGGGTCTAGGCTTTCCCCCTCCTTATTCTCCTGTAATTATTTTTTCAATCAGTTGACTTCAATTAACGTGTCCTAGGAGAGCAAACCTGCTGAATGGGAACGGCTGCTTTATGCATGCCGAGCGTGGGCAGCCCCAGCCCTGCCAGGCTGGTCCTGGGCTTCGGCAGCAGAGGAACTCTGAAAGCAGATAGCGCTGACCCATAAATGTCAACCAGGTAACCTCATTAAGGAAATATTTGAAAATATCGTTTACACTCAAATCACATCATTTTGAAGATGGATGAGATTAAAAACCTACAAAACCCTTAGTGGAGCATCAGCTAACAGTTTCTTCAGGCAGTACTTCCTCGGGCACGTGAGGGAGAGGGATGCTGTCGGGGGGAGCTGTGGATTGATCCATGCAGAGCCCCGGTGTCTGGGAGGCAGAACTGGTACAAATCCAAAGCCTCCAACTTACACTTTGGATTTGCAGTCACATACCTTAACTGTGCTCCTCACAATGAGCAGTAACATATTTTTGTAATTCTTTTTAGTATTACTGAGAGCGCAAGATGATAAGGTTGCAAGAGCTTCCAATCTAAACTCCATTTTCAGCTGCCCTGAACTTATTAAACAGATGGAGAGTGGTTCACTAGAATGTACAATAATGAATTGAAACATCTAACTTTTAATTTATTCTTCCTTTATACATTTTTGTGGTGGATAAAACTCCTAGGTATCAATATGTTTTTCTGCACTTTCCCATTACCAGGGTATGTGAATGCTCTGTCCTTGAAAGCAGCAGAAGTATGTGTTTTTGTGGATAATAATTAGCACTCAGATAGCACTTTCCAATTCAGAGAGATTCATTAATCACCATAGTACTCCTATGAATTGTGGGGTGAGGAAGTATTAGCGTCAGGTAGGAGAATAGGTGTTGCATCATTAAAGCAAGCCTTTTAAGGAAAAAAAGTTTTAGGTAAAAATCACCCAAATATGTTTGTGGAAAATACTTGAATATTATAACAAAATTTTCAGGCACCAAATCTTTGACTTAGAAACAGAGACGCAGGACTAATTCCCCCCTGCTCCCAAGTGGAACTGAAAGACAATGCAAACCAGTATGACGGGAAAGATTTATTTACATCTTTTGACAGGAGTGGCACTGAAGTAGCGCTCTGTAGGCCTGCTTTTGTGCAGTCAGCCCCTGGGAGCATAATGCCGAACGTTTGTTCTGTGAGCAATGTGAGGTTATGGTAAGGGCTCAGCACAAGAAAGGCAAAGAGAGAGTTTTCCACCAGCGTCTCTGTGGTTTGATTCCTCATCCGAGATGGGTCAGCCAGGCTGCACTCGGACTTGTGTCTGAGGGCACCTGGCTGTTTGTTCATCCATGAGCTCTGCGGACGTGCCATTCTCTCCCTCGCCTGCTAACACCTCTGTGTGAAGAATGGCAGGGATAAGATCGTAATCTAAGGGCAAGATGTAATTCTTAGACAGAAACTCGAGGGATTGCCTTTGGTCCATCTAGAAGTGGATCTTTCTCTAACAGTAGCCATGTCGATGCTTCAAAGGAAAGTAAAGAACCCTTGCAGAGCAAAGCGGAGGATAACTTGCCCCCAGGAAAAGGTCTGTCGATCTTTGGTTGAGGTCACCTGCTTTTTATGTGGGTAGAGTATCTGAGACAGGCCGTCTCAGGAATACGTGATGTCAGGGCGTGCGGCTTCCACAGCACTACCAACCACTGCCTCCCGAGAGCATGGTCACTCGCAGAGAACAGGAGGGATGGGGGGCACAAGATAGCAACAGCCCCTCATTTCTCTCTGGTGGCGGCCGAGAGAGCCTGCAGAACCCAAGCCTCCTCACCCTCTGAGCTGGGTGCCGGTACGCTGTCACTGCCCCGGACAGCTGGCGACCAGCCCAGCTAAATTAGCCTGGAGATGAAAGGAACTGTGCCAAGATGAGAACAGAAGAAGCTCTTTTGCTATGTGGAACCAGGGGTGGAAGGACCAAGGTGGGCCGGAGCCCCCGTGAGGCTCCTGGCCGCTGCAGGCCACCCTTAGGCTCTCCCCTCCCGGCCCTCACTGCGGGTGCCCACGCAGCTCCCAGTGCATCGAGGAACGCAAGCTAATGCCAGCGCCAGGCTGACATTACCGCATACATCAGCAAGTCAACAAAACACCCAAGTTGTTTGCAAACGCCTACTGATTGCTAAATTGGACAATTACAAATCACCTATGAATGAATGTAAATGCCTAGTTCACAGGTACACGGTGAACGTCATTGATCACGCTGTGCGAGCTTTAGTTCATACTCCTTTAGCTGATGGGAGGCTGCTGGTTCCGAGCACAGCCAAAGCCCGCTCCTTATTCAAAGGAGGGCAGCAGCGCTCAGGAATCTCGGCCCTTTGGAAGCAGGCATTGAGGATGTGTGCTGATGAGTAACCAGGTACTGAGCAGCAGAGATCGGCCCGGGCACGGGCTCCCGCTGCTGCGGTTGCACCACGCTTGGGAGGCAAACTGGGATGTTGGGATGGTGCTGTGGAGCTCTGCGTGGAGGTGCGGCTCCCTTCAGCACTGTCCCGGCTCTCTCTACGGAGAAACGTGGCACCGCACAGGCACAGCCTCGGTCATGCCTTTGATCTTGGCCAAACCCTCTCAGTTAATGGCATACATCGGCTCGGGGTGCTGCCAGTTCAGTGGGAGAGGTTTAGAAATGCAGAAATACTGTTACAAGTGAATCTTTACCTGACAGAAACAAAACTTACATGTTAAATTTCAGCACTGCCCTCGCTGGTTTGGGGCAGTTTAACTGGGAGCTGTTGGCAGCTGGGAGCTGTGACGGGCTTTTGTCTTCTACTCTACGCTGTTTTGTGCCTTCTGAAAGGGTGCCGTAATGCAGCACTTACTTCGTGCATTATTAAGATAATTTTACTTAGATTGTGTAATATAGTTAGAAATTGGGATAATGACAGTGGGCAATTAGCTGAACAGAAAAAAAAGGGAATACTATTACTACAAGAATATTAGAAAAAGGTTTGCTATTATTACTGAAACGATCACTTCGAGATACATTAGCTGTGTCTCTCTGCGTTGTGCGAACAACGGAAGCTTCTCGTCTCTGACGCTGAGCCAAGCACACGTTTCTGTGCCTCAAAGCACCTACACAGACAAAAGGCCTTCAAACACAGGGCACCAAGGTTTCCCATCACGCAGGTGTCCACCCTCTGCTTTACCCTCGGCTTCGAGATCAGGCTTGTCATGGCATTTACAAAAGAAAAAGGATTTATAAACATTATTCGTATTCACCAGCAAAACGAACTTTTTATAGCAGTTTTACAAATGCAGGCACTGTACTAGAGGTGGAGATATTAAAAGTCACATTATTCTGTAGCTGTCAGCACTTCTCCTTGGAAATAGGAAATGCAAATGAACCCCAAATCCTCTAACTTCTTCAGCATAGAAAGAAGCAGGAAACTATTAATCCTGTGGCTGCCTCCATTCACTAAACGTTCATCTTTGGGTGCTGGATTTTCTGTCACTATATTCCTGCTCATGTCTCAATAGAAGAAAAACTTTGATTTTTTCCTGAGATTTGGAAAGAACAAATTTGTGTCCAGCTGATATTTCAAATCAAAACATTTTGTCTGGCTTACTTCAACTTCATATGTAATTATGTTCTTCTTTGTGTAATAACTATAATAAGTGTTATATAAGTATTTTGAAAAATAAGTATTCTGAAGAAGGGTGAAATAAGAAATTTTAAGTTGAACATGTTCAAAATGCCCTGCCCCTGAAATCTCCCCAAAATGCTTTCCTGAAAAAAAGCTGGATTCATATTTTTCCTTCATATGGGTAAAGGAATTGAACCTGCTTCGATGGAATCAGGAGTGCAGTTAAAGGTTCCTCTGACTGACAAATCCTTGGAGATCACTAGTGAACTACTGGCATGGAGAGGGGTGGCTCAGCCTTCCCACCTCTCTGTCCCCCCGGCCCCTGTCCGAGGGATGACGGCGACCCCCGGCAGCCCCGACGCTGTGTCCTGAGCCACCCTCCGCGCTGCCGGGCGCAGGGACCGGTTGAGCAGTTTGCGTTGGGGCAGTGAAGCATTCCTGCCCTCTGTGCTTTCCTGCAGCACGACCCCGAGCTCTCCCTCTCCCTATGAACCGCTCGCAGGGGCAGGAACCGGCGCTCGGTGAAGGTGCCCCGCTGCCCTGCCCGAGGAGCCGGCACCTCCTCCTCCCTGCAGCTGAGTTAGTCTCTCCTGTGTCCCAGCCGTCCGGAATGACCCTGCTGGGCTGAGCACCCGTGTTACATGTTACGGGCCACCCAGCGCACGCCAGCAGCGTGGTAGGAAATGGGGCAGAACTTACTGCCTTCTGAGGTCTGTTCTCTGCTCACTGATGCCATTGCGCGTCTTGGCTTTCAGCATCTCCTCCAATTGTGTGACACGGGGATTTCTCAAAAGGAGGAGAATCCTGAAAATTACAGGATCCTCTTTTGCTCACAAATATACCCAAATCCATATGCTACAAAAAGTGCGGAAAAGGGGGTTTAAAGGTTTTTTCTTATTCTGGTGGAAACTTGTTTTGTCAGCAATCAGTGGGTGCAGTTCCACTCCGTTACACATACCAGTTTTGTCCTTTGGACCTGCACACCGCTAGAACATATGTTAATGTATGAAACATGCCCAAACCTGAATTTTGACATAACTGCAAAAAGCTTTGATACTGATTTATGTGACTGAAGTCAGAGTGATAACGTATGACCCCTTTTTCCCATTCCAACCCCCCCAGCAAAGCTGCTAAAGCTGCCCTTCTCGTTTCCATCACATTGCAATGGGAAGCGGGCACTTCTGGTTTCCACTTTCATCTACAATTTAAGACCAAAAGGGACAGCACTCAGTAAACAACCAAAATAATCCTTTCAAAGTCGAGAAGATTTCTTTCCTATCTTTCAGGGTGCAAATTGTAGCAGGAGTCATGTGTTACTAATCTCCTCAGTACTGCAGCAGGTCCTTAGCAAGGTAATACACACGCCTCTCCAAGATCCTCCAAGGCCTATAATGCTACTCCTAAGCTAAAATACAATCTCTAAAAGCAGTTTGCATTTGAAATGAAAAGTTTTTTCTTTACTTTGTCTCAAATTGACATCTGACAGGAGCTGTACGGTGGCAGTGTAAATAGCAAGCGTCAATAATGACCTTGTCCAGCTTCCTGCCACCCCGCGCAGAAGGCAGGCGATGTGCACGGCAGGTCTCCCCGCGGGCAGCCCAGCCCTCCCGGGCTCTGCCTGGCACCAGCATTTATGGGGATATTGTCCCACCTACAATATTTCACGTACAAAACTGTGCAGAAAGCAATGAAGTCTCTTGTAAAACACAGCAGAAAGGTTCCAGGTTTATCAGGTGCCCGCTTGGTTCTAGTTAGAGCCCGGGTTGAAATGCTTCTCTCTCCCTCCGCTTGCTTCAGTCGCTCTTCTACTTCAAGTAACTATCATGTTTTCAGAGGTTTTTTTAGATGATTGCATCCTCGTGTGACAGTGGTGGTTGCACATCTCTGAAATACTCTTCTGCAGTTGTCCTGAAGGTGCTTCCTTTGTCTCTTCTATAGGTTTCCTGGCTATTCCGAAAATGCCTTCTTTCGGAAGACAGGACACAGCTGATGTAAGCGGGACTTCCAGAGGTACCAAACAAGTAACTACCCCAGACACGGTCCCTCCTTGATGTCAGCATGAAGCAAATGTACATTGGAGTTTGCTTTTATAAATTAATTTTTCTGTGCAGTTTTAGATGTGTTGTGGTAAGGAGAAAAAGATTACAGAGCTTAAAGATTTTATGAACTGCTTTTTTATATATATATATATATATATATATTCTTTTATATACATAAAAATATAAACTTAAACAATATGTACCTAGCCATTGGCTAAAAGTTTTATTCGCATGCCAAACCTCTTGACATCATGAGATTTTAAATAAATTTTTATAACAACAATTTTGAGTAGCTTTATGCATATATATGTGTGGGGCCCTGTCCTCCAACATTATGGCTTAAATTTGTGCCGTATGTAAGATGGTTCGTGTAATATGGTGGAGAGATTCATGACTCCTCAATGTTATTTCCTTTTCCTAAAGGTATTTGAAGTGGAGACTCTTCGTCTGGGACTCGTAAGCAAGCAAGAAAAACAGGAAAACTGTGCAGTGGTCCCTGTAAGCTAGGAATTGAAAACCTTTGTCACAAGTGAGGGTGGTTTTAATTCCACACTTGTGGAAACAAAACACAGCAAAATTTCTGCAAAAGCCGAACGAAAACAGCCTCCTGGCTCACGCTGCGTCTGGCTCATTGTGATGCTGCTATGGTTACGTCAGGAAGGAGAAAACAGCCCTCGTAACCTTGACATGGAACATCCTGCTGCGGCGGCGGAGTGGGTTCCTTTATTGACTCGAGCAACTTTTGTAGCGACGTACATCTGACTGTTTTCACCTAATACTGGCTCTTAATGCTTCTAGCCATGATGACTAATTTGTTTCTTATTGAAATTTTACAAATGCTTTCTCCCTAATGAAAGATCACCACCTGTTTAGTCAAGGTTCGTTCTCCCTTAGACTACGTCTGTATGTCAGAGAAGTTGTTTCCTCTTGTTCTTGATTTGGGCAGTCGAAACCCAGCAGCTAACTGAAGGGAGACATTCTATAAGTAGATCTAGTTGGAAAACTAGATCTTTTTTTCTTCTCTAAAATGCCTCTTACATTTCCTTTCCAGCTGAAATCCCCCAGGATACATTGCAAAGCAAACTGAAACAAATATTTGCATTTTATTTTGAAGTGCAATTTCTAAACAAAATGAAATGGAATTTTTGTTTGGCGTTCAGTTGCCGCGTTGCTGCGGCGTGTGAAGGTTAGCTGGCCGGGTGCGGGGAGGCATAAGGCTGGCAGGTCTGGAGCAGGGACTGAGCCCCTGCGGCCCACACGCCATGGGGGACCAGCGGGAAGAAGCCCTTCTGCAAGCTGACAGATCTCCGAGGTGTGTAATAGGGAAGGGAAATATCTGGGGGCTTTGCCATCACTTAAAGAGGAGCGAGGTGGTTCTGTGTCATGGCGAGGGAGGAAGGGTGCGTGGGGAGCTGTGGAGATGCGGAGAGGCAGAGCCGGGACGTGGCCGGGAGTTTCTGGGGAAGAAGCAAGCCCGGCGCTGGGGTTGATGGTTCATGTTTGCCAGTACTGTACTGGAGCATTGCTTACGTGAGGCGGTGAGCGTTTGCCCTGTTCTTGCACTCTTGGCTTCCGAAAGCGTTGCGTTTTAGCAAGGTCAGCTTTGGGGAAGGGGTGCGATATCACCTGTGGCTTCAGCACAGCCGTACTTCGAAAGACAGGAGTGCATCTGTCAACAGAGCCACCGGGGGACGGGCACGGTCCCTGTTCAGAAATGGGGCTGTTTCACTGGCCGGTGGTTACAGTGACTGTAGAACTGGGAAGACAGGAGGTGCAAGGCTGTCTGACAAAGGACCATAGGTCCCCGCTTACGTAGGGGAACAGAGACACCAGCATGGTCACTGTATAAAGGACTGGGATGCCTACGTGCCATGCACTTCTAGTTCTTCCCAAATTTCAGAGCAGTCAGAGGAACCGTATGGATTTTAGAGCAACTACTCAGTAGCCTTTTAAGCATATGGGGATTTTCAATATTGAGCTGTAATGAGAATCCTGAATAGGCATGAACTCTCTTTAGAATCAGTTCTGTGACGCTAGTAGAGTGGGAGAATATTACTGTTTGGTTTGCTGTTATTCAATTATTTTTAAGCAGCTTTTGTCAGATTTGTAATAAGAACAGATAAGGCAACTAGCTGCTAGGCACACTTGTGTGCTGTAAATATCGGAGATCATTAAATGTCACTGGGAAAGTTCCCGTTGTTCCATTGATACTCTATAGGAATGGATGTACTCTATTGACTCGATGCGTTCGACATCAGGCGCGGTTTGTAACGCCATCCCTTCTCAGCTCCTGCGTTCAGTGAGGGGAAGGCAGACGCAGCCTCAGAACTTCTGTCCTTTCCTCCCTCTTTTTGCTGTACTGCAGACAGGCATCATGATGCCTGCTCCAGGGGATGGAACAATTGTCAAAGCGTTTGTGATGCAGAGGAATCCTCCCAGGGAAGAAGGCGGCTATTCTGGTATTCCCCTCCCCAGCACCAGTGCTCGGGCTGCGCTGTCGAGACACTTACCAGCATCTTAGCACTGGTGAATTAGGCTCAGATCACTGAACAGCAAAGAGAATGTGAAATCGGGATCTTTTCCTGTTTGGTGTGTTCAGCCCCGTCCCAGGCAGGGTTATTCAAACGCCGGGGGACGGCTCTCGGGGCTGGCGGTACCACCTCGTCCCTGTGCCTGCGCCGTCCCTCCTCTGGGTTCACACCGACCAAGTTCTGGCTGAGGGCTGGGGGAGATGTTGCCGCAAACACGAATATTTGCATTCGTTACTGCAATTGAGGCATTCGCATTCAAAGGACTTGACTGAAGCTCAGAGAAATTAATTGTTAGTTTTCCGAAGTCACTCACGTTTAATGGTTCTGGGAAAGGTACCAAAAGAACTGCGTTTTGACCGCAGACACTGTGTTGTGTGTCACAGGCAGTAAAGGAGGGCTGAGAAGAAGGTGCAAAGATGACTTGCCTGAATAAGACTTGGTAAGACAAATTTCAAACAGATTCTGCACACACAGAAGCACCAGTATTTGTCCTGGCACCAATGATAAACACCAAAGCTTATCTTGGTTTTTTGTTTGGTTGGTTTTATGGTTCCCATCAATGTAATTATCTGTGCCTCACTATCTTCAGTGTTTCCCCCATGACACTTGTCTGAAGGAAAGAAGTAATTGCATTGATTTTGTATTTTTTTTTACCATATAGATGCACTGTTGCACAGGGAGGAGTTATGTGATTTGCATGAAGTTATTCAGGATATTTCTTAGGAGAGCAATAGCTGATGCTGGCTTTCTCACACTACAGATAACGACTAATTATGAATTCATTAGTGATAGATGAAATGAAATTATTACTTTTATACACCTTTTTTCCAAAGGCTTGATCAAGTATTTTTCTTTTAAATACAAAACCCATATGGAGTAAAACGTGTATCTGAGAGGAGTACTTCCTACTCATAGTATTACTAGGGTAGCGTCACTATTGATATACTGTTAATTCCACAAAGCTTGAAGAACCTGGATTAAAAAAAAGCAAATGCAAAAGGTGACGGGCGAGAAGTCAAGGCTGGAGTCAAGGACCGGGGGTCCTGCCATATGCTGTAGGGCTTGTTCCACACCTGCAACCCGCTGAACGCTGCAGCTCTCGTAGCAATTAAGGGACGTCTGATTCTTCTCCTTTCTGCACAGTGTTTGGCAGAGATATGGCTCGAGTTAGTCTGACTGCTTAGCTTTGGATTTTGTTGGCTACATCACTGTAATATCCCTTCTGGACTTTAATTTTCCGATGATAGCACATTGCTAAATGGTTTTCTTGCTCAGTCGTACCGGTTTGTACTCCACGACTTCACTGGGGTTGCCTAGAGAAACCAAACACGGTATGGTCCTGCAGCTCCGGTGCCGGAGCTCCCGCGGCTGGGTGGGCTTATCCCACAGGCACAGTGTGATGGGAAAAAATTAAATATCTGTGCTTTCAGATCTAGGGTTTCCTTAAGCTTTCATTAAACTGAGGTGGCAGCAGGTAACGGTCACAAACAGGTCATGGAAACCAGTGCCAGCTGAGGGGGGCTGAGTTTTCTGCTTTGCCCCGTGGCAGTTGTCCCCAGGGTGAACTGCCTCCGCTGGACTTGAACCAGTGGGAAGGATGCTTCGCTGACCCGCCCAGACAGAGCCGGGCACAGACATTCCACGGCCTCCTCGGACTTTATCAAGAAATTAATCATTTTTATAATCCTTTCTGCTTTTATCACTCTGTAATTATTGCCATGACAAAGAAAGCGGTGTGCCTGCGCCGGACGCCCGGAGAGCACACAGAGTCGCGAAGGACTCAAGCTTGCCATCCACATTGCGACGGCAACGGCTTCATTCAAACCAGGGCGATACAAAGTCTTAACTCCTGGTTCCATCACATTCAGTTTTTGTATCGATGTCCACATGTCCAGAAAACCACCTTAGACGCGGTCCGGTGCTTGACAGCTTCTTAAATCCTTCTCTGTCACAAAACTTTCCTACAAAAGCCCAGGTCTGTCCATTTACAAACTGACTATGCCCCTTAGCCCCAGCTCTGGCAAAACCCTCTGAAGCTTAATTCTGATTATTTGCATTTCCCGCGTTACTCACTAGTGCCTCCCGGCTTCACTTCATACCCTTTCAAGGAGCGTTTCACAGATAGAGAATTCTCCCGTGGAGCAATGGGAACACTCGGGTTTGCAGCCTGGAGCCTCCCCTTTGCCCCCGCTGCTGAGATTGAGCCCTGCCTAAGCCCTCGGTGCACCTCCCTCTGCCAGCCCTCCCACCGCTGGAAGAAATTGCCAAGCCCACAGCGCATAAATATTTGTATTAAGCTATCCGGATCTAAAATCCCAGACCTTAAAAATAAAATAGTTACTGACCTTTTAGCTCATTTATAATTAAAACCCGTTCTAATGTTGTGCATATAAATAATAGATAGCTGTTTTCACAGATCAATGCCTTCTCCTGCTTTATAAGAAACATTTTTAAGTAAAATTACTGTGCCTTTAAGTTTAATAGGAAAATTTGATGTGTTAGCAACTATGGGTTGATCTCTGTACATTTTTCAATTGTAAATTGCACTTTAAAAATGCAAACAATTATTAATATTGATTTGGACTAAAACAATATTGAATTTCAATATATTTCCGGCTCTTTTATGAATTACCCTGCGCAGCCAGTGTGATTATGATGAAAGAGTATTTGCACGCTCAATTTCTTTTCAGCAAGAAACCTTGAAGAGTGCTAGTTGTGTTCAGGCTGATAATGACAAACCCATGCATTCAAGGAAAATAAGACTACCTTAAAAATCTCAACCGAAGCATAGTAAATTAATATGTCAGCCTATACGTGCAGTTCTTATATCACGCTAGCTCAACTTTTGTTATTAACAAATACTGAGAATTTAGTTAGATCGCAGCTCAGCGCCTGAGCCCTCTGTTTTGGTTGCGCATCGCATGCAATTATAAGGTGATGTCAATCCGTCACTGCAATTTCCTGCCACTAAGCAAAGAGACGAATATATTCATGTCCTAGAATGCTGTAAGATGCCAATTTATTTAAGTGCCATTAAACCGACGTTTCTGTGCTGCGGCTGGGACAAACATTTCATAGCTGCGTTGGTAGAGCGCTTTGAGCATTTCTTCCCATCTCAACTCTAATCTCAAGGCCTGTTTGCTAATTGCTTACGCACATACACCAGCCCCTCCCCAGAGGCCGCACCTGGGGGACAGATGTGGCGGTGGCCGTGGCCAGCAAGGTCCCTCCAGCCGAGTGTCCTCATCAGGACACGCAGGAGAAGGGGGCGAGGGGTTCTCCGGGAGCCCTGCCATAGGTGGACAGAATTATCTGGAAGACAGAAACCCTTCTCCCTGGGGAAAAGAGGTGTATCGAATCAGGACAAAAGGTCAAAGGGAGATTTTTGTAGAAATGGATTTTCAGAAAAATGTAATTTATTGGGCCCTTAAGTGGCGTTTTCATTGTGCTTGGCTGCTAACCGCTTGGAGAGCTGTGCAGAAAGCTTGTGACCTGCCGAAGGTTTTCCCGGCGTGCGGAGGGCCCCAATTCCCGCTCCATCCCCTGCCTCTCCCTCCATCGGCCGGCACTGTGGACCTCCGGCAGCCTGCCTGGAGCGCGGGGAGCCCGGGGTGCGCAGCAGGCAGCAGCCGGGCGAGCCTTCATTTTGCTTCTCCCAGGGAAAAATGTATTTTTCCAAACTTTTTTTTTCCACATAGCAAACTTCGGTTCTGTGAAAAGGGCAGTTTCTTACTGAAAATCCTTCTGCTGGAGAATTCCCCAACCAGGTCTTTTTCTGAAGCTTACTCCCACGTAAACTGAAAATAACCCAAACTTGGTGATTTTCCAGTGATGTTACAAAAGCTAATGTTTTGCTAGAGCCCCTGGAGACGGCCGAGTTGTGCTACCTGAAAGAAAAGGCTAGTAGCCAGCTAGCAAGTGTCTGCAGGACTGGTGTGAGTGCTGCTGGCCCTTAATTCAATCATGTGTAATGAATCATTAATAATATTAAGGCACTTAACCTTGAATAGTGCTGTAATTTTTTTGGTTATGAAATAAAATCCAGAAAGCGTTTATGACATTTGCTATTTTTAAACCTCATTATTTTGGAGAGCGTCATTCAAGAATTTTGAGCACTTGAGATCAGTAAAACAGAAAAACGACCTGATGCAGGATCTTTCTTTCCCTGACAGAGGTGCTCGCTGGTGGGATTTCTCCCTTCTGTGGGCAGAGCTGGACGAGTGCCCTCTGTTCCTTCATTTCACAGGTAATCTTGTTTCGTCGTTTTATGCTCAGATGCCCATAAACGTGTAGTCACCTCTCTGTTATTTCACATTGTAATAGCGTTGTGGGTTTGATTAGAGCAAGTCAATTTTCTTTGCCAAAGTGGCTTTTTTAACGAAACAGTACCTTTCAGAAAATGTGTTCTTTGGTCATAATTTTGTGATCGAAGAGGTGCTTTCCTTGACTAAGTTAAGTTCTGTGTCCTATATTGCCAAAAAGAATACTGTGAATATTACTATACTTTCGTAATACATACATTTTGCATGATATATGGTGTATTGATACAAAATACTCTTAAGGACTCCATCCCCCGGGAAAAAACCTGCATCAGTTTGATGCAGTAAAGGCAAGCCATAAATCTTCTCAGCAGAGAGAGGTCCGGGTTCTCAGAGGGAAGGATATTCTTCCTGTTAATTTTCCCTTAGGTTGATCCAGATCCTGCCCGCTCACTACCCACTCTTTACCTAGATTCATTTTGGATACACAACAGATTTTGTGCCTTCCAGGATGATGGAAGGAGTGCCTTGTGAAATGTTGCTTTCGCAAGGAACTCCTTTCATCATCCTGATTTTAGCTAGTGAATTTTAGCATTCTTGGTGTCTCCCAGGGGACGCTTCCTGACAACCTACGCTGGTATCAAAATTCATTGAAAGCAACTTCTGGCTCCTGAGCACCTTTCTTTCCAGACCGATGCCTCTACTCGGAGGGAAATAGCCAGAGCCTGAAATCTACCTGTTAGTAATGACTGTACGTTCTGCTGCCACCTCAGATGACAGCTCATGCTTGTGTGACTCCAATAGAGGAAAAACAGCGTAGGACTTGAGGAAAATACGGTTTGTTTTTTTTTTAAAGTCAAATCAGGCTGCACATTACTTCTACCCTACTCAATTAGCAGTGTGTGGGCTGATCACTCGCAATAAGCTGTGGTTAGAAGGGAACCTGAGCTGTGCCGCCCTGGCTGTCACACGTCGCTGGAGAAGTTCAATCGAACAAACTGGAGAAGCCATTAGAGGAGCTCCTGTGGTTCCAGATAGCAACATCCCAGCTCTACAGCCCTCTTCAGGGCTAACAGTCACTGGGGTTTGTGTGCGATCACACGGAGAAAATGACAGCGTTGCCCGTAGTCTAACTTGCTGGGTGTGCCTGAGAGCAGCTGGACCACAGTGTTAGATCCCCCAAATACACAGGTGTAACAGCGGGGTTAATGTACCATTTCAGACTTCACTCTGGACTTTCCCAGCTCAGCCCCCTCCGGTACTTTTTTTTTAATATTTAATATTTTTCATTATTTATTTTTACAGATGAATTTTGCATCCCTTTTCAGTAGCATCATGGCTGTATTATTAAAGGTTGCATTGCAACACAGGGTGGATCTGAGACCTCTTCAAACCATTAGCTCTGGTTTAGACACGCTTCCAGCACACGCTATGTGAAGAAAGCACTAAAGAGCTTCTTTCCCACATAAGTACAATGTAACCGCAATATCATAATTGTGTGCAAAATATTATTAGAGATCAGTAAAACAGAACAAATTGAGAGCATCAGGACTAACATAAGCAAACTGTGCATCTGACGGCTAATGGTTGTGATGTATTTGTGTTTTAGAGACCAACTGAAACATAACAAAAAAAGCTATTTTGGCTCGAACCATTAGTGATAGCTTATTTGCTGCCTCCGTTTATCTTTTTCTCCTTCTTGCCTCACCCTTTTTTTCCAATTCTGCCTATGTAGAATGAGCAACTTCCTGTTAAAGTGTTCTAATGTCAAAGACATCAAAGTGATAACCCAGGGGACTTGGGAGACAAGGCAGGCAAACGGGAACCGTAGGCAGAGCGCGGCGACTGCCTGGCAGAGGAGTTCTCAAGCTGAGCGTACGTGGGCTACTTCTAAACTGCTCTCAAAAGTATCTGAGAAAAGCAGCCTTATTGTCAGAGACTTGTTTATCTGCAGAGGGATCCGGGCACTCTTAAGGAAAAATTAGGATCCTAACCATCAGGAAAATAAAGAACACCCCAAAGCCACACTCTGTCTGGGGTGGTGAAATGGCTGAGCCATGTCAGCAGCATCCCCCGGCCCCCCCCGGCTCTTCCCAGCTTAGCTGCTGGAAAGGGTGAAGCTGGGCAAACAGCAATCCCTCACTGTTAAATGGGGCTTGTATTATATACCTGACCGACTGCTGACCACCGACTAAACCAGTAAGTCCTAATGATCGATGCCACCTCTGCCCTTCACGCTGAACACCACTATAGAACTCGGTCTTCCCAGAGAAGAACTGCCCAAGATTGCAGGCGAGATGCTGAAGCACGGGGTAGCACAGCGTAAGCAGAGCGCGATGCTCTCTGAGCTGGCTCCTGTGGCCTCGCTGAGCTGCCCGAGAGCAACCGGAGGCTGCATCTTGCAGCATGAGAGAGGAAAAGAATTAGCAACTGTTTTTTTCCCTACCTTGTGCTCCTGACTGTGGATTTGCTGCCCTTCCAAATGTTATGACTAATGCATCAAGCGTTGCTCCTCTCCAGACACTCAACTTTTCACTAGCTTGAGACTTAAAAAACAAAAAAGCCATGAATCTGTCTTTGGCTGTAGGTCTCCAGGCACGTAACCTTTACTGTATATGCCATGCTGGTAGCCGGCGTCTCGCCTGCGCCGTGTTTATCAGCCGCGCTTACTCGCTGTGTGCGCGGCAGTCCCTCAGACCCTGCTGCATTTGCTCTTTGCCACCCACCCCCGGAACTACGGAGCTCGACGGGAACAGCATCTCTTGGAGAAACAGCTCAAAAGGGCCCAGGCAATAGTTTGTGCTGAATTTCTTCCCTTGGACCTTTATATATCATTGGTGTACCTTTCAAGACACCTCTGGGATTTTCAAACTAATTTTCCATCATCATTAAGGAGAAACTTATCCTCGTGCTTCCTTTCATTAATGTCTAATACAGGAATGAGAAGAAGGGCTGTATATGCACACTCTTTTTAACTTGATGATGCCATATGCAAATAATTAAACAAGGCACAGAAGCAATGGTTAAGAATTCTGCAAAACTTCCTCATTAAACTAAGCAATTATCTGCAAGAAGAGAGACATCTGAACCCTCTCCCCCCACACTCAGGGTAAAATCTCCACAATTTGCAGATGTTTAATTTTTGCCCAGGAGGAAAAAATTCACATGTAATTACCATCAAGGGTGAGGACAACACGGTGGGTGCATGGATGGTGACATTCAGTTTGTATCTGCCAGTGAGGTGGCTGTGCCTTCGCCTGTGATCTGTTTGGATGCTGGATGCAAGGTCACAGCTCTATGCAAAGCCAGTGGAAACGTTAATTGAGTTCCAGCGATGTCATGTGCTACTGTGCAAAAAAACGATTCATGAAACTCTAGGGCCAGGATTTGCTGTTTGGTGTGGGTACAACTCCAGCAGTGCCGACTTCTGCCCCTCTCGTCCTGCCTGCTGCATTGCGTCGGCACGACGGCTTTGAGCTGGGTAGCGAAGTGAGCTGAGGAAACGGATTCAGCTGAGAAACGGTCCGTCGAAAAAGAACAGCACCGAAAGGAAGTCATATTCGTGGCGATAAATACATTTTCAAAACACTAAATCAGATCAAACCCCTCCATGTCCTGTTCTTGCAGTACGGTTTATCTCTTTAGTCACCTGCGCTGTCCCTGTCACTGTAACAGCTGAGATTTTCTCAATCTATAGTTGCGCAAACAACGTTGTTGCTCCCATTTTACAAAGGAGCAGCTGAGGCAGAGGAACCTGAAGAACTTGCCTAGCAAAGTGGGAAATCTGTGGACAAGAGGCAGCTGAGTTTGGACTTTCCACAGTTCAGGTTAATATTCCGGCTACTGAATCCTCCTCCTTTTCCGTAGTTACTGGAGAATAATGAAAAAGGTAGCGTTTATTTTTTATGTAAGAGGAAACTGAATATGCAAATCTGAAAACCGGAATAGATTTTTTTAAACTTAAACCAGAAGGTGTGTAAATCTGCCAAGAACTTCAGTTAAGCAACTGTTTCACACTAGCTCGGATGTAGGTTAGTGGTTTCAGCAAATACACAGATAATTAGCTGAAACTCCTTTTGTTCTAGCTGACAACATAAAAGCAGCGAGAGAAAGGAGACACATCACTGGGGAGCAGCGTGGTGTCTCGCAGGGTTTCCAGTGCAGCGTACAGGGGATTACATTCAGGAGCTTTTCTAGTGCTAATGAAGGGAGGTCAGACTGGCAACGCCAAGCCCCGATGTATTCGCTGAAAAGGAACACCATGAGAGGGAGTAGCTCAAATTCCCTTTTCTGGGCCCCGGTGAAGGGTTGCGCAGGGAAGGCCGTGCCCATACAGTCTGGTTTCCTCTTTCGGCGGTGGCAGAGGCTGCTGTGGGGGCAGCTGGTGGCTGCGAGGTGGGCAAGCGAGCAGGTTCTGGGGGTTGCCAAGATGCTGGCACAGAAAAGCAGTTTGCCTGTAGGGAAGGGAGTCTAAGCCGGATAAGTGCAATATATAGCCCTGTATTATTATTACCTATTATGTGCAAGATATGGCACGTAATAATTCTATATCCTGTGCGATATACAGCAAGGACATCACTGCCGTCCCTCTGGAGGGCCCTGCAGGGCCAGACGTGCCCAAAGAGGGGCTGTGGTCAGGGAGGACTGGGAGGGGAGGGCAGTTACCAGCTTGCAAGCTCCTCTTTTCCTCGCTCCCTCCGACAGCTGGTAACAGATCACTAAAGCACCGTATTAATTTATTGCGATAGTGAACCCTGTGGCCAGCGAGGCGTGGATCGATGAGGCACCTCCCAGAAAGCAGGAGGTACCTTAACCCAGCCTTGCATCATATTACGTTATTAGTACAGTTATTACCACTTTTCCTTATTGTAATGGCAAAGCCAAAACTTGTGTTGACGTAACAAGAAGTCTTCTAACAGGACGAGCAGTGACCGAGTGCTGGTGACCGCTGTCGGGCGAGTCCCTGGCAGGTGTTCCCGCGGGTAGCACTGCCGGACAGGCCCGGGGCGGGCTGGGAGGCGGAGGTAAGGTGTGTTCAAGAGGCAGCAGCGACAATCAGAAAGCCACCACTGGCAAAAGAATTTCTGAGGTGTCTGTTGCTGCAGCCTTGTTTGCCAAATAAGTTGTCTGTAAACTCTGGCATCATTAAAATTCTCCACGGTGATAACAGCACTTTCCCTGGAACATTTTGCCGAAGCTTGCAAATGGAATTATCTGCTATGACTGCTCTTTCGAGCAGTGTAAATCTTCAACAACAGTCCTAAATAAACCCGTGATATACAGTGCATGGAACACCTATTTTTATAAATATCTCTGCAGAGGAACGCTAGAGGTAGGAAGAATAAATTACAAGCAAGAAAATGGCATTTCAAAATGTGCTCTAACCCTGTCTGCTCCTACTCTCTCTTGGCACTGTTCCGCATTAACTTAGCTCCAGCCCCTGGAAAGGCAAAGGTCACAGCTTTTATTTACATAATGCAAAGTTTCTAAATAACAACCATTAAAGAAGTGAAGCTTTGCCGGGGGCGGAGGGGGGTGTGTGTGGAGTATGAACAAGAAATAATAGTTTAGCCTCTGTGGCCAGAAAGACATCGGCATTGGGAATAATACACCATTTTAACAGAGATACATAAACACTATCACCTAAATATCGTACCAATACCAGCCCGCCTGCTGGGGAATCGTATCTCGTTTCAGTTGAGGGACACCAAATTACTCTCTGTTGCCTTGTCAGTGCGCAGTGCTCGGCACCTCACCACGCACAGGACCGCCGCCTTTCGGCTTTAGGCTGCTGCTCAGTGATCTCAAACGACTTCCCCGAATTTAGGTGCAATCCCAGGCATGGAGTACTTCTAAATCTAATCCCAAACTACTATTGCATGTAAATGTCCAAAGCTGAATTTAGTGCCTGGGAAGAGAAGGAGATGTTAAGCGCTGGCCCTTTGCGCACCCTCTGTCTTAGCGTTTACATTGGCACAGTTTGGGCCAAACGTTTCGAAAGGACCAGAAAGCTCTGCCACATCCCACCGCTCCAGCTCGGGAGAGTCCATGTCATCTGGCAGCACCTACAGAACGGGGGACTAGAGTTTCTCCCTCGTTTCACCCCAGCCCTCATTCTAGCGCTGCTCATTTTGGGGAGTTTTAGGATGAAAGAATCTGGTCAGGCAGAAGAACCTATAAAGTTGGTGTGGGATAATGATGGTCCAGGGGTCTTGTTCTAGAGCAGGCAACAAATACAACAGGTCCTACACAGAAGGAAGAGTTGCACCGTGGTGTCCAAAGGAGATACATAACTGTAACCCAGCAGAGAGGTTATGCTGCTGCTGTACCGAGTTAGCCAATAAAACCTGTTATGCTATGCTATCGTGCCTTTAAATAACGCGGAGCAGGTACGATGGATCCAGACATGTGCCATGGAGCTTGTATCATTTCCCACCTCTCTGGAAGATGACTTCTGTCACCCTGGCAATGTAACTCCGATGCAGCCGCTGCGACTGCTAGATGTGCTGCTGCCAGGGGAAAACACACAGCTTTTTAGGCATTGGCCATGGTGAAGGATGACTGGGAAGAAATATAGAATTCATTTTCAGGATCACCTTCTACTCACAGCAAATGAGGAGGACATATGGATGTTTTCATTTTTCACGCTATGCTGCTGCCTCATGTGGCCCAGGCTTTGTAACTAGTGTCAACTCAACAGTCGGTTGGTATTCATTACACCAGAACCAGCGCAAGGAATTTCTAAAGACCTTAAGGAAAGCATACTTGGTTTCTCATGCCTAAGAGAAACTTTGGAAAAATCCCAAGCGTGGAAAGAAAACGGGATAAGAATTTTTGACTTTCAATGAGCCATATCTGCACACACACATTTCCTGTGTTACCCTGTTTTAGGAGGACTTTTGGAACTGATGGGATGTGACCAACCCCTGCCGTTTCCCGGAGACGGAGTGGAGCTCCGCTTCTCTTCGGTAATTCAGGGCGAGGGCACAATACTTGCATTATACGCTCAGTTAAATGACCCTTCCCAGAGGCAGGGCTCCAGCCTGCTCCTGGGGGTGCCAGGGAAAATGCTGCTGTGAGAGAGCAGGTGAAGCAGGTTCTGGTCCCCTCCGTCCTTACAAGCCCCAGCTGGTAGGGATCACCCTTACCGAGAGCATTCAAAGGCCTTGGTTTGCTGCGTCAGTCCCTCTCCTGTCCCTGCCAAGGCCGCAGGGCCGAGGGAGCAGCCCGGAGAGCCGGGAGGGGACACGGCTGGTCTGGGGACCAGCACTGCGAAGGGCCACCCTGTCCCCGAGGGGATGGGGGGGCTGCAGGGTGGAGGAGGGTTTTGGAGAAGAGGCAGGCGGAGAGCACGTTAATGGCAAAACCATGTGTGCAGAAGGCTGAGTTTGCAAAAGGGAAGCCAAGCCTCGGTGGGGAATAGTGCCTGGACAGTAAAGCTGGCAAGGGAAGAGACCGGCGGGACTGCAAAATAGAAGAGACTCCAGTGGTATGAAGACAAAGGGAGCGGAAGCTGTGGATTTTGTATCCTGACTGTGTCCCACTCAGGTAAATCCCATTCTACCTCTTTTTTCCCTCTCTGTTGTGTGTAGCGAGTGACGTGGCAGGCTCTGCGTTGCCAGGCTCTTGCCATGCCTGCCTCCAAGGTGGTGCCTCCCTGGGATGGAGGCTGCGGTCCCTGCTGCAGGCACGCTGCCCGCTTCGGCCTGGAAAACGTTTTGGAATCTTTTGGGTTGAAAGGTGCAACGCTGGTGTATTATTCTCTGCTAAAAGGATACACCCGAGAAAGAATCGATAGCATAGCCTCAACACATCGCGCCTCACACGGGAGGCTCCTGGAGCCTGCCCAGTGTTTGTAAAGCATGTGTAAGTGAATGAACATATTCATTATTAATAATGACACAAACATATGAAAACCTTCTAAATAAATACTTGGAAGAGTACTAAGCCTACTACCAGAATGAAGTCTAAGGGCTCTCAGCAGCAAAATGCAGTAGAAAATTGTGGCTGAAAGGAACAGGTGTTGAAAATGAATGCTATCAGTGTGCTGGGCTAAAATCTAATTCAAACATACCCAGAAGACGTATAGACCGGCTTTCAGTAGCACAACCCCCTGAAATACCTATACAAGTAACCTTGTTGTGGATCAGCAAGGCTTATTCTATTTATGAAATCAATAAGTGTGAAGCCCGTAGACCATTTTAGTTATCAACCTTTTCCAAATGAATATCCTAAGCATTTCTAACCGCAACCATCTGATTTCCATTATTTTGACCTCCTTCTTCTTTGGCTGGATCAATAATGTCTGATGTAATAATTTATCAACATATACTGGGAAAATTATTGATTCTACTCGTACACATAAGCTGGGAGAAGAATATGTTGGGCTCTCCCTTTACTCTAACTGCCTTTCTAGATTTAAATGGAGCTGCATTCGGTATTTGTATGAAGGATATTAGCACTGACTGTAAAACAAATCACTGTAGCTGAAAGGGATGTTTTACTTGCCCCAGCTCCCCTCATAGTTTTACGGCACCCGTCACTGCAATACCTGTTTTTCATACTCTCTTTGCCTTGTGAAATCTCTTGCCCGTCGCCTGCCCCCTGGCACGTCCCGTCTGCCTCCTGGGGAGGCTGAAGTTACGGCCAACTGGAGATTCTACGTCGTTGAGAGATGTGCGATATAGGTGGAAAGCTTTCACGTAAATCCTGGGTGTTCACAGAAGGATCAAAAGCTTACGTGTGTACCAGGGCATGGGGTAGGATTAGTATTGGGCCACGAGACGTTTTTAGGTGTGGGGTTTATTGGTGGCAGTAGTATTTGAAAGAAGGCAATGAAGAAAAGCTGTATGTTGCAAATGCTCTGTTTCCTAACAGTACTGTGCCTGAGAACTATCAATCGCAATCCATCTACAAAAATCAAACATGTGGCAATCTGGCTAATTTTGTTTCTTAACAGCTCCCTAATAAAACACCTTGGGGGGAGGAAAATCCAAACACTCCACCAATGTGCCGAGTCATTAAGTGGAATGAAGCGCTAGAACCATCCCTTCCTCCAGCAGCTGTAATCTGTCATCAAATTACTTACCTAATGCCTATGTTCTAATAGCCGACTGTAGTTTCTTTTTCATATCCTTTTGTTTCAGCAGAAGCGACTTAAAAATTGCAAATGTTTCTCCCCTTAGATGCAAGAGCATAAATCACGAGTAATACTGAGCTCCCTGCCTCATATTGATTCCTTCGTGAACTAAGCCAGATGGGTTCAGATATGAGCATGATCTAATATTCCCCTTAGCTTGATTTATAGATTTCTTTGTGCATTACCTGACCATAAATGAGTCTTGCATTATTTCTTGTGTGCCTGTCAAATTAAAGAAAAATATTCTCGTTGACCTTTAAACCTGGGAGAAAAAAATGAGTCAGAGACGTTTTACTGCATGTATTACAGTGATCTTAGTGCTTACATGCCAATTAAGAGTGTGTGATTATGAAAGAGGTCTAGTAATTTGTGTTACGCGTAATGATTTCATTTTCCTGTAAAGCATGCAGTAGATACACAGAGAGGAGCATTAGCTACACTGCAAATAACCCCGGGAGAGAGAAAAAGGGGAGAACAATTTGGCACAATTCATTCCTTAATTTACAAAAACGAGCACTGATTGCAAGAACTGCATTGTTTTTCTGGAAGAGAACAATGTTCTTTAAAATGCGGACAGAGCAAGCAAAAATGCAGAAATGAGAGCCACATAAGGTGTTAATGCCATTAAAGGGAATGAGCACCACGAGGCGTTTGCCAGAGACCTCTTCTGTGATCAAAGTGAGTTTAGTATGTGTGAAAGATAACGAGCAGTGTCCCATGAACCTGTCATCAGGGCACAGCCCTGGGCTCGGGACTTGCAGCCGGGCTCTGGTGGGAGACACTGAGCTTTGTCCGCGCAAAAAGCTCTCGCCTAATCTGAAGGGACCGACCTCAGCGACTCAGCACCTCCTCCCGCAGTCTTCAAGAGCGTTCTATAGCCTCATGTGCCTGTTATCTCCTCTGTATTTATTTGTAATTAAAGCTCAGAGCTATCAAATCAAGGCATTAAAAAAGAAAATATTTCCATCTTTGCCATTCTTCAGTTTTTCGACCAGGTGAAGTACGGTAAAAGTGCGCTGAAACTGCTCAGCAGACCAAATCCCCAGCATGTTTCTATTCAGGTTGTATCTCTATTCTGTATCAGGAGATGACGTTTTCAGGAAGAACAAGATTTTAGTTCTGTCATCTAAGCAAGCGCTCTGTTATTGAGACTTTCCAGGCTCTGTGGGCATGTCACGAAACCTGGCTGGTAGCCCTGGCTCTAGGAAGAGGCAGACCTGTGCATCTTCTCAGCTCGTTTTTCCATGTACCCCCCCATGTGTCTGTATTGCCAGAAAAAAACCTTTTTAGATTTTTCTCCAGCTCGGGTATGTTTAGACTAGCAAACTTTTTCCTACAGTAGAAAGCAGGGGTTCAGGAGTATCAATGTTCCTTTCCAGCCTGTAGTTAAGGTCATTGAACTATTGAGTACCCTCTTTCCTAGCCTGCGGTCTTGGTTATTTTATTCCTAAATGGCTCTGCTGTGGCAAAAGAGCTTTTCTTAACGCTGCCAGTTGGCCAAAGGCTGAAGTGTAGCCAGTGCTTTACATCTGTCCAGGGATGCACCTAAACAGTATATCTGGTTTTGGGGGCCAGTGTATTCATGAGAGAGGGTTATAAGTATAGATTTTCTTTGGTTTGGATGCTTTATTTTAATTCCAGTGGCTGATCACATTTGTTTATTTTTATTACGGTAAGCTTCCAGTCCCTGAGAATGGGATCTGCAGTGCTAAAGACACTTTTATTATATATGAGTCTTCAAGCGATAGTCTTTGCCCTGAGGAGCTCACAATAAAAATAAGCAGACAGATAGACAGATAAAAGACATGATTCAGCATCAGATGTAATTTGCTGTATGAAGCTGATCCAATTGTATTTGAAGGATTTATTTTACAGATGAAGAAACTTAGGCGCAATGAAATGAAATGACTTGCAGAAAATACCGCAGAAGTCTATGGGAAAGTAGGAACTAAACTCGGATTGCCCCGTAGCTCCCAGGACAGCCCTTCTCTTTGGAGCAGGGGGAACCATTTATGCCTTGCGTGAACACAGCTACACATGCCGTACGTCCCCATCTGTAGAAATGATCCAGCCCTACACAGTTATGCCACGCAGCGAGTGTTTGTTATCCCTCTGCTGTGCATAAGCCTGGCGCTATCTCTTCCTTCTTCCGTGAGTAGCTCTTATTCAGAGGCACTCTTTTGACTTCTAGCACAAATGGTGCTTTGAAGAGATAGGCTTACTGCATAAAGACATAGAAAAGACACCTAAATTGCCTATTCTGGTCAGTATATTTATATGAAAAGTATTGTGGCAATAAATCAAAAGGCAGTGATTGCCATTCCCCTTCCCATGGTGATTTATAATTGTGGATTTACATCTGGCTAAAAGACACTGTTCAGACTGTCTCGTTTGCATGGTAATAACAGCGAGCTCTCCTCTATTTCCTTTTGGTATGGCAGTGGAGACTGAGAGCCCCTTCAGTTTAAACAATTCGATGAACACATAAAATGAGAGTTAAAACCTTCTGCAAAATACAAAAATAATAAAGCACGATCAGTGAAACCCTAAATCATAATGACAATGTTATCCAGCGTCAGCTAGAGACACTCACTGACTACAATGGAGCTTTACATGAAGCATTTCTCTGTCTGCTAACCAGAAAAAAAAAAGAAAAGGAAAGAAAGAGGAAAGACGCAGGGAAATAATATTCAAGGATTTCTTAATAGAATTGAGGGGCTGGCAGCGGCAGAAGTACCCTCTGGTACTGCGGAGTTCTACATCGCAGGAAAAAATAGGATGATGTAGGATTGAGGTGTCTTGTTCCCTTTAACAACATTTCTCAGTCTGGGCAGTATAAACATCTACGAGTCACCTTCACATTTATAAACTATAAACATAATTATCTTTGGTCCCCTCTGTTAGACCCACTCAGAAAGGTTTTTTTTCTTCAGTTGCCTAGAGAGGCAAATAGTCGAGGCTGAGGGCTGGTAGCTTGCTGTTGGTAAGGGCTGGGCCATGGTATTCTCGTTTGAAAAGTAAACCAACATATATATTTACCCTATAATGAATAGGATCTTAATAACAGACCATCTGTTGGAGGAGGTCTCTGCGGGCACCAGTTCCGCTTCCTCCCCGTCCCGAGCTGGGGAACGGGCAGCCTGAGGAGGTGCTTCAGGGGCGAGCTGGTCCTCAGGCTGCCGGGGGGAGAGGCTGTAACCCCTGCGCTCCCCCGCAATCCCCTCTCCCCGCTTTGCGTTTCTAGAGCTGTAGGGACAGTACACGGGTCTTAAAAATTCATTCCAGACTGAAATATCTCGGAAAGACTGAAGATAAGGAAAGCCAAAATTTGCCTCGTCAGTTCGTACAGATATTCCTGAGCCACCCAAGCCCAGCGGCTCTGCAATGCGTGATCCCCTTCGGGGGGAATACGCGGCGCTCTACACACCACCTCTGCGCAGGAGAGAAATACTGCCATTTTCCTGGACACGTACTGCCCCTCATAAGGCACCGAGGAGATGAACTAAGTTGAGCTTTTTGGTAGTATCCATCACTACAGTCAAAGCGTTAAATCCTTCTTCTTGTCCAGCTGTTTATTCCCTAATAGAAACATAGGTAGTAGTGACAGAGAAAATCACTTGGGTCACCCAGTTTATCCTTTGCTGGGAGAAAGATTGTTTCTTGCGTTTGTTGTCTTTGCAGACGATACCTCACCCAAAATCACCACCTGACCTAAAGTCTGACAGAGAAATGGAATATTGCTGAGATAAACCATGCTCGGGTGCCTGGTTTATTGCTTGTGTAGCAGCAGAGAATGAGATCAGGGTACGGCTTAGGAGATGAAAAGGGGGGAAGAACTGTAAACCTCCCTCCTGCCCAGGAACACCCGCCCAGGGAAGGAACGGCAGAAAAGGGGGCACCCTAAGGGGTGGTAATCTGTGAAGACTGGTGGGAATCGGAGTAAAAAAGGAGTAAAGGCAGTCCTGGTCTGCGGGGGGATCCTAAAGCCTCTCTTCCCCTGAACCAGGGGATTCTCTGGGAAAGGACTGGGAGTCCTTTTCTTCCCCATCTCTTTCCCCTGTCAGACTCCGGAAAGAAGTCCTGCTGCCATGCTGATCTCTTCCTCCTACAGCTGTAAAGGGGACTGTGCCCCGCCAGGCTCTGTACAGCAGCCTGAGGGTACAGTTGCTCCTCTAAGACGTGACTTCGTAATGTCGGCCGTGGGTTTTCAGGGCTTCATGTGCGCGCTTATGTCACAGGTTACGATTTAATTTCCACCGGGTGTTTGCTTTCATAACATTCAAGGTGACTCTTGGACAAGACCTAGGGCAGAGAGAGGGAAAAGCACGGCTTTGCCATGCTTGGACTGATCCGAGGTCCGGGCTGTGGGAGACTCATCAAATACCCTGTCCCTGCCACCGGGAATTGCTGCCAACTCTCCCCCTTGGTCTCTTGAAAGGAGACTTTCATGGCGGGGCAGCCTCTGGTTCCCCACTTGAGGTCTCCCTTGGGGCACGGATGGCTGCTCTGGCTCCTCCTCACTCCTGCATTGACGTCTCGGCTCTTGCTCTCCGACTTGCACCTTCTTGCAGGTTTTCTCCCTTCGCCTCACCTCTGCTGCCTCTGGACAGCCCAGATCCCTCTCTTCTCGCCGTCAGCGGCCGCACGTTGTGCTGTCTTTGCCTGATTTCATCCCCCGTGTTTTGGGGTCAGTGTGGTGTCTGGGAGGGACACCGGACTATGCCCGGTGACAGGGGTCAGGGAAAGCAAAGCCGGTGCCCGGATGGGGTCTGTGCTTCAGCCCCTCCTGCTGCCGGGGCTGGCGCTGGCTCGGCTGCCCCCCCGCACTCCATCTGCGGGAAGAACTGGGCTGGGCTGGCCAACCCTTTAAACAATAAATTAAGAAAACTGTGATATTTTGGCCCAAACGCAGTGAAGGTGGAGATAAGAGGTTCTCTTCTTGGGGGCAGACAGGAAATACTGCTTTCTAAATTAGTTTATTTTCCTTATGTTTCATCGCAGGATTTTACCTTTCCTCTCTGAGCGCTGTCAGCGCACGGGGACAAAGTGGTATTCTGGTACACTGCTGTATTTAGAACAGCCACAGAAAATTAGGATCCAAATCGTATCCAGGCTATGGCGCGATGACATGGCGGACGCGTGCAGCCGAGATGCTCCGCGCCGCGCTCGGCCCTCCGCAGAGCTCTCGAGCCACGCGAGTGATGGGCTCCCGGTTAGGAACTGACAAACTTGTGTGGATCAATGATTATTAAAAAGAAAATGCCATTAGAGAGGACAGTTCGGTGCAGTATCATCCAGGAGCTGTCAATGTCTCTGCTGGGAAAATTAAAATAAAGTTGCCTTACAATGCATATTTCAAACATTTTGAATTTATTAATTAACAGAGACAGAGGCAGCAGCCTGTTTCCAGGGTGCATGTTGGTGGCCGTTGAAAGCACTGATTCTCTGCGAGGCAGGAGATGGTAACTTCTTCTAATTCTTGCTAAACCTTGCTGGGATCTTTCATTTACAAAATGTTTGTAAATTGAACTTTTTTTGTTGTTTGTTTTTTTTTTAAAATGAGTGTAGCAACTGACTAGGCATCTTACAAATTACTTTAAACTTAAAAACACAACCCAGATGTTTCATTTTGATGCTTGTAAGCAAAAAAAAAAACCAAAACTTTGTATCGGAAATTAATCTTAACTTTGAAGATTTCTTTTTTTTGGTGATAAAAATGAAGCGCCCGCTTGTCTTTTGGACACGCCTGAAGCAAGCCTTTCCCTCACTAATTTTGGTTCAACCACTGGACAGAACAATTAATTCTTGGGACAGTTCAATCCTCTGTGCCGGAGCGAGCCCCGCAGACGTTAGCAGTGCCTCGGGTTGCTGCGTGAGGCCCGGCGCGGCTCTGCTGAGGCAGAGGGGGGGAGTGCGAGTGAAATCAGAAGCCTTGCTAAGAATAAGCATTTGTACACTATGAAGAGAGGACATCCTTTAGAAAGTTTTTCGCGTCCTGTGTGACAGCAGTCCTCATACACATTGCTATTAGTACTCGTTGGAGAAGTTTTTTCGATAAAGCAATGTAGAACTAAGAATTAGTTACTTTAAACACGGTATTATTATTACAGGTATTACTTCTCAGGATCTTTCAGAACTGAGACCCTAATTCTAAATTAAGTACAGGCCCAGGACAAAAAGAGACAGTTGTTTCAAACAATAAAGAACTAAGTAAAACCAAAGGACTGGTGCCGAGCGATGGGGAAGTGCACGGCGTGAGCTGGAGAAGCACCGGTTAGTTTGATAGATTATTCTGTCTTACAGGGGACATCATTAGTGTCAGGTTCTGCACCGGCACCCGGGTGAACGGGAGACGCGCAGAAATCTAATCCTGGGCACAGCCACACGTGCTACCGTGTTGGAGGTTTTTTCCATCTTCCAGTACTTTGACTTTGTTAGAAATCCCAATATGACATACTTTTACAAATTTCGGTTCAAACTGCTCCCTTCATCCCAACCTTCCTGTTGCTCGGGGGGAGCTGTAATTCTGTCCCCACATAAAGGTCTCACTCCCAGGCATGGTCTCCTTTTCCATGACGTGATACAACCTTTTCCCGAGGCTTTTTGCTTTTTACATTTGTCCTTTGTAGATTTGTTATAAGCTTTGTGAAAAGCCGCGAGCTGAGAAGGCAGCGGCGCATGGTGGAGCCCAGCGCCCGGCTGAGCTGAGGGGTTACCAGGAGGGTCGGAGCAGCCGAATCGCAGCTCCCAGCTTACATAAAAAACATCTAGACGGAGACTTTCTTCCTGAAAATTTAATTCCCTTCCCAATAATTTTGTATTTCATGGCAAGTTTTAAAACTGAGACTTTTAATCTTAAATAAAACCAAAATTAGGATTTTCCAGAGGACAGAAATTCCTATTTTGGCGATAAAGCGGAGGAAAGCATGCTAAATGGAGCAGCTGGGTGGCTGGGGACAGGTAACCAATTTTACTTTCCCAAAGGGCAGAGAAAGAGGCCCTGAGACGGGGCACGGGCGCAGTCCCGAGGACAGTCCCTCCGGCTGTGCCGACGGCTGCACCGAACTCGGGCAAGGCTTTTGCAGCAAACACAAACTGACCTTAGGAGTCTACTGTCGACAGCCTTCTTCAGCCTTGCTGCCTCCTGCTCAAAACTTGGCAGCAAAATGGGGAGCTATTTCGTGTATTTTCATTTGCAAAATTAAATTTGGAGAGAAGAAAGATATTTCATAAAGTAAAGCAATATAAACAAAAATAGCCCCGCTGGGTAAGACAATACAGAAAACTGGGGGAAGTGCATGTAAATCCATATAAATAACGGCCGTGTAAAACCACGGCACTGTGTGTTTCTAGTAACCAACCTTCAAAAGAAGAAGATGAAAACAAAGGAGGGCAATGATACGTGGATTAGAGAACATAACATGTGAAGAGGCTGAGAAAGCGAAATTCATAGTGTCCAGCGAAAGAGATGGCTCAGGGGGAACATGATCACAGTCTATAAATACCTTCAAGGTAACAACAGAAATGAAGGGAAGGAATTATTCACAGTCTCAGAAAATTGTAGGCCAGGGAGCAATGGCCTGGAGCTAAGAAAGAAAAAGTTTAGGTGAGATATTAGGGGGAGAAAGAATCCCTGACAAAAGAAAGCGAGAGGGCAGTTTAATAGCTGGAGAGGGAAAGTGCCCAGCGCAGCGGAACTGCCAGGGCTATGCAGCCCGTGGGCTGGCGTAGCGCTGGAAAAGAGAGAGGGGCTTTAATGGGACAGAGAAGAGCCAGATCAGGTGGAAAGAGTTCCCGGTCTCGCAGGCTGTGCTCGGGCAACGTCACAGAGCGCCGCACCGAGCTGCGAGGCAGAGACGTTTCTTCGAACCAGCCCAGCTGCCGCCTCTTGCTCCCTCTCACAGATTTCCTTTATCCATCCTGCACCCCCCCTTCCCATCCAAATGGGACTGAATTCCCTGTCGTCCCCTCTTGCCGAGTTCGGCTTTCCATCCCGCTGACCGAGGCGTCGGGAGAGCTGCCAGAAGGAGCAGCGGCTACCAAGGCAAGTCCGGCCGAGAGGGCTGCTGGTGTGACGGGTTGTAGAAGGAAATCTCAAAGTCACTTCAGGATGAGGAGCTGAGGTTTGCATGAATGATACCAAGCATCATATAAAAACCTCTCTGCAACACTGAAAAGTTGGAAGAAAGTGCTGCCTCTGCTCAGAGCACCTCAAAAGCCACCTCTGGTTGGTCTCCATTGCGAGAACGAGGAGCTTTCCAGGGCTGAGCGGGACTTTTTGACGAGAAGGCTCTCCCTGGAGGAACCGAGTGAGTAGGACCCTATGAGCTGTGGTGGTGGGTCCCCCCTGCACGAGCTGTCCCCGCTACTTCTCTTTGCCCTAGAAATGCACGGGAACGGGGTCAGCCGGGTCTGAGACAGCCTGATATTAATTAACGTGTGAGAGAAAGGTGTCTCTAACGCATGCCCAGCACACAAACGGCAGCGAGTTCAGAGTCCAGAAGATGCCCTGGAGATGGGGTTTGGGGTTGGAGGAGCGGGATGGCTGTTGCCACCCACAGGCACGGGGCTCCTGCTGCGAGGTGGCAGACGATGATCACAGAGCTCGCGCTGGCTGGCACCCAGTCAGACTCCTGGGTGCACAGCAACCAGTACCCAGGGCAGCTTACAGCACAACTACAGAGCTGCTGCCAAAATAAATACTTTGTTAGAACAAGCCGCAGCTACATACATAAGCTCAAACGATCGTATTTCTGAATAGCTATTTAACTGAAGGGAACTACAGTCATTCTAAAGACATATCTCTGTTACAATCTATAATGAATGTAATCTTCAAGGGGCAATAATTTCTCTCAATTGCACAATTTTTCTGTTAAAAGTGGCATATGTTACAATCTGGGTTGTCAGCTCCTCTGGCCACGGACACACACATTCCTCAGTAAAGCGTTTTAGGCGCCCCCAGTATACTACCAGTAAGATCAGTTATAATGTTAAGACTTTTTTTTTTCAATTGCATGTTAACATAATCTTTCAAGCTATTTTTCCAATATGAATACGTAGGGCACAACAGCTGTTTGGAGATCTCCAATTAGAGCTGTTTTGTGGCCACAGAAAATGCCTTTGGCCAATATATTTTAAACCTCTTCTGTAAATGCTTTTCATGCTTTGAAGTTAGCTGGTAATTCCTGTCATTTCAGAACAGCGTTCCGTGATTTGCTGCTATTAGTAAGAGCAGGAAAATGAGGGTTCCCCTTGCCTCCCTGCTGGGCACCTGCCCGAGCGCGGGTCTGATGATGCCCCGAGGGCCGCCCCGATGCCCCGAGGGCCACCCCGATGCTGGGGGACGGCGCCGAGGGCTCCGTGCCCGCCTTTGTGCTGGGAGTGCGGCGGCGGGGGGGACTTGGGAGCGAGGTCCCAAGGTCACAGCCGGAACGGGGAAGGAGAACGATAAATCACAAAGCGCTGGGCTGCAGCCAAGCCCATGGGAAGCTGCGTTTAGCATATCCTCCTCTGAGCAGCAGGATGAAACCTTTCAGACAGAATTTGAATGGAATTTGTTATAAGAACACCCTGATTGAAATATCACCAACTGACTTTCCACAACAACTCGGCAAACAGGTCGCAATTGCGGGGGGGGATCCTCTTCCAACCAGCCCAAAATGATGATGAGGATGATGACAGAGCCCTATCAAATATTTATGAAAACCAGATGAATTTCTGTGCTAGTGACATGCTGATATTATGAGAGAGACCTCAAATAAACTCCTGACGTTAGCCGAAGCTCAGATTTCTCCCAGTGTAAACCAGAGGTTGAACAACAGGCTGATTCTAGTATTTTGAAGTAAAAACGCTGCGACAGAAGTTAGAGCAATGCAGTTAGAACAATGCAGTGCAGGTAAGTGCGATGATTTATTACTTGTAGATACTATTTACACACTGCCATCGGTGCTGTGGACCTCCTGGGTAAGGTGCAGAATTAGAAGAACTTCACGCGAGCTGTCGGCTCCCGAGTGCTGCAGGCACATACCATACCCAATGCGGTGGGAACAGGCCGAGCCCTCCAGAAGTCGTCAGCACGCACAAAGCAACACAGGCAGTGCTAGTCCAAAGCATTAAAAAAATATAGGGTTTTTTATGAGAAACGGATGAATTAATTATTTTAAGGATGCAACAGTTACTTTAGATTTTAAACACCAAAAAAAATATAAAAAAGAAGCGATCCATGTAAATTTTCTGTATCACAAATGCAAAGCCTCTGCTTCTCGCTGTCGCACCATTAACTCTGAGACCCGCGTTTAAAGATGTGGGATAATGGGAGTGTGATGATAGGACACAGGGTAACGGCCTCAAATTGACAGAGGATAGATTTAGATTGGATATCCGGAAGAAATTCTTTACTGTAAGGGTAGTGAGGCACTGGAACAGGTTGCCCAGGGAAGTTGTCAATGCCCCATCCCTGGAGGGGTTCAAGGCCAGGTCGGACGGGGCTTGGAGCAACCTGGGCTGGTGGGAGGTGTCCCTGCCCAGGGCAGGGGGGGGCACTGGGTGGGCTTTGAGGTCCCTTCCCACCCAAACCGTTCTGTGATTCTGTAATAATTTTATTGTCAGTCTGTGCGTGAAAGCAAATCCCTTCCCCCTTGCCTGCAGAGGAAGAATGCTGGCATTAAGTGGGAGAGAGCTGCCATCCTTCCACCTTGGCACCACGTGAGGTGATGGAGAGCAGAGGAGTGATGCTGGGGAGTTCGGGGGGGGGGCTGCGCAAAGGCAGGCGAGAGCAGCAATTTGTTGGCCAGCAGCTTCCGCCCGTGGGTTGTACAGACATAACTAGTAAGTAGCTGTGAACCATTCTGCCGGTAAGTTATAGCTGATTCTTTAAAACGCTGTGGTGGGGCTTTGCGGCCAGGGGAGGTACTATGGGCAAGAAACACCACCTGTGATCTGAATAGCTGCTGTGAAGAAAAGCCAGAAAAGTAAGAAATTAGCTTCTGTAGTTGGAGAGTTGGTTTTCTTGGATGCGAGTGTGATAAAGTGTACTTTTGGGGAAAGCCGGAAAAAAGCATCTAAGCATTTGTAAAACATCACAGAGATGGCAGGGAATGAACTTTCCCTGCAGCTGGGGGATGTGGAAATCTGCGTCGGATGGACCGCTTTCTGGAGCGGGAGACACAAGGATGAAACAATCGTTGGTCAGGCTCTGCCCTGCACCCCAGTGGGGTGTGTGTGTGTCGGGGGGGGGTGTGAGTGTGTGTGTGTGCGATAACCTCCGGGCGGAGGGGTTTCGGTCACTGCAGACAAGGGCAGGACTCTCTCTTCTCTTACTGGAGAAACCAGGCAAATGCATTCCTGCTGCCAGACAGGCCGGGCTGCCTTCTCTCAGTGCTCCCTTCTCTGAGCCACTGGCATCTGCTGAAGAAGAAAAGAACTGCTCTTCTGAGCCGCGGCACAAAGAGGAGATTCACGGCACCCTCCCCGTATGTGCCTGCGGACCCCTACGTTTTACTGACCAGGGTGCTACTTTTACAATTTCTTCCTTTCTTTCCTAGATCTTTTCACAAATGGATTTTGTGATCCGTATGAAATGAGATCTCCAAAGGTTCACAAAACAACAGTCTTTGCAGGTTTTTTTGCCAAATGCAAGAACAACGTAGTTTTTATCCCTTCTTATGCACTAGTCTAACTTCTGATGCGCCCTTTAGATTTCTGAATTTATTTTACTAATTCAGCTCATACTGATTTATATGCTTTAAGCAGATCAAGCAGCTCATGCAAAAAACCCTGTTAAAGTATATTAAATAATAATTTATGTAACATTTTCCATTAAAGAACTTAAAAGCAGCAGAAAAATTAACTGATCTTCTTTGAGCTAAGTAGCATCCCCATTTCAGGATATAAAAATGAAGGCATATTAAATCAAATATTCAAACATAGGTGCCTAAAGTTAGTCATCTAAATATACATGTCACCAGCTAACTACTGCTTTGATTCTCCCAGCTCAGAAGGGGATCGTTTCTGCATTTGAGGGTGATGCTGAAGAGAAAGGGGAACCAGCATTTCTCAGGCTATTTCTGTGCAGGTATTAAAGGGACCCAAATTTAAAAACCAGGATCTCCTGCAGCTTTGGCTCAAATCAGCCACTGTTCAAAAATAAAGCGACTTTTGTTTAGCTCCTAGCTATAAGGGGATGGCAGATTGCAAGCATTCAAGTTCAAAGACCACGCGGAAAGTGTGTGTAACTGATCTGCCGCCGTTCCCAACGTGAGTAATTCCTGCTCTCCCAATGAGTGTCATTTACTTATATTAAGTGACGTTCATGAGGTCGGTCACTGTTTGAAGGGGGTTGGCAGGTCCCAGGAGACTGGATGGCAGTGGTGCTGGTGGCTGGCAGCCCCTGCCCACCTCCTCTTGCCTCCACAGGCGCAACCTCCAGCCCCTTCCCCAGAGCTGGGACTCCCCCTTCCTGGGGAGCGAGCGAGGAGTCCTCCTGACGACCAGTCAAAGACCACTGATGGATGCTGTGATGCACATTTCAAATTAAGTATTTTAAGGGAGGTGCAATAATTGTCAGGTCTGCATATTTAATGGACCTCAAGCTATAAACATGCTCAAAAAGTGCCTAGTTAATATCAGTGTGACAGTGAATTGGCACAGCGCTAAGCTCCAATGCATCAAATTAGCATTGATCCGCAAAATGCTACTGAAAGGTTTCTTAAACCTGCCAAGTTTTGAAATCAATTTGGGAGAAGAGGGCCTCTCCCCCACCCCGCCTTTGTAAAAGTCCTGTCTAGTTGCCTCCCGGGAGTCCAAGGGCATTCCTTCAGAAAGGCTTCAGAAATGGTAATTCTTTCCAAACTTTGTTTCCCATCCTCGTTCAGGAGTGATCCGTTCCTCTGAGGGTGTTTCTTCGATGCCCACCCAGACCGCTCTCGGGGTGGGCTGGAGCGGGGCTGTGCGGTGCCCGAGGCTCTGCGCAGACGATGCGCCTTCCCTCTTCCGGGAAGCGGGTGCTCCGGGGCCAGCAGATGCTGATCACGTCCAGGTGGGGTTTGAGGGAACTGGCACTGCCCCATTGCATTCCTCTATGGCTTCGGTCCTGGCAGCCTCAGCGGCTTCCCCTGTCCCTGCCGATGTCCTACAGCTGCGCCCCGCGGAGCCGCGGTGCTGGGACACCCTCTGTGCGCCGCGGAGCTGGCAGGCTTTGCTCCCCGAGGGTTCACCGCTCCAACAGGGCTCCAGCTCCCTCTGCCAGCCCCGGGGCTTGATAACCCTCCTGGCAGCTGGCAGAGCCTCTCCGCAGAGCCGCAGGCTGCCCAGCTCCGCCGCCCGCTGGGAGAGCCCGGAGGATGCTCACGCTGCCGGAGGAGGAATTCTCCAGGACGGCCTCGGCCTGGCTGGTATTATCTCACTCTGCTCCCATTTTGCTCTATGGATTTTCAGTAACCATGATAGAAGAGTGTACATTGAAACATAAAAATTAAGATATAATGGTGACATTTTTCTCCAGAATTTTTATCTTCGTCTAAGCAGATGTGGGGGTAAGGTTCCAGTATCTATTAGCAGAGCTTTCCTTGAACGCGCGCTGTAACAGCTATTGAAATGTTTGCCAGCAAAAGTCATGTAACAGCACCTGTGAGAGAGGCTTGTCACATTGGGTTTTAGCCCCTGGAATGATGGAAAGTGGGTGGCCTTTGGAAGCAAGTCATTGAACGGGCCGTTTAACAGTTGCTTTCTATTAGGGACGCGTACTGTGGCGTGGTTATCGTGAGGTGGCTCCACCAGTGGCACTGCCAGACCTGGGAGGTTGTCCCCAGCACGACAGGAGTGTGCCGCAACAGTGTCCCTCCTCGTTCCAACCTCCCTCGGCCACCCTCCCTCTCTGCTGTTCAGCGCGGGGGGTCGCTCTGTGAAGACGGAGCCCTGCTGTCCCCTGGCTTGCTCTTCTCGTGGCACGTCCTCGGCTGCCGAAGCCATGGCTCCAGGGTTCAGTGGTGGCACTGGGAGCCTGCAGAACACCTCCCTGCGGAGCGGCCGCTCCAGCTCTCGTCGGACTGCTGTGGTTGTGCCCCATGGAGACGGAGAACTCCTGGAGATGTCCCCACCAGCTCCGGCTCAGCATCAGGCACGGGAGGAGGCTGCTGAAGGTGCTGCTCCCGTGGCTCAGCTGAAGCCAGGGAGAAATGTTGGCTGCTGTGTGATGACTAAGGCTCACATGCTTATTACTTTTATCAGTTAGAGCTCTTAATCACTTTGTGCTGTTTCATCCTATAACATGAATTCACTTCAAGCTGTGAAATTCACCATTTTTGCCATGACTAATTTTTGAAATCTGCCACCTTCCCTCGTGGTTCGCTCTGTGCCCCAGTTCGGCATCAGCTGTCTGATTAGGGAAATCGGCCATTTGTTTCTTGCAGTTGAGCCAATACAATTTCATTCCCCTCCTTTCTCCTCTTTGCTCTCCACTGTGATTTCATCATCCCTTTCTCCTTCTGGCAGGGGACGGGGTGGCGTGGACGCCGTCGCTGCCGGCATTTGGAGGCGGTGATCCTGCAGGAAGCGGGGCAGGGCTTGGTCCTGCGTCAGTGGGACTCGGCACGAGGCGCTGGCCCTGCCCTTGGTTGAAGCCCCTTCGGTCCGTTGTATCGTGTTTACCAGCTTACGACACCTCTCCCAGCCTGCTCACTGCAGTATTTTGGAAACCGCTTCCCACCTGCCTTGCCAGTGCCTTGTTTCACGATACGTTCATCTGTTGCTCTTTATATTGAACATTGCTGGCATTACTAAATGCTATAAATGTACCCGCTATACCATAAAAATACACAAGCAGCTGACTGGTCTTGCCTACAAGAAATACTATTCATCTTTCATTTTTCACATGCTCTGGGCAAGATCCAGAGGGTGCTCAAGGAACGTCTCCTAACTGAATCGGGTCCTAAATTCCGATTTTCTCACTGATTGGTTAATGCCTTAAAATATTTTCCCACACTCTTAATGTCTTAATTGTTCCTTGAAGATGCTGCCAGCTCCTCTCTCCTTTTACCCATAATTTACACCCTCTTACAAACCCAGTGAAATATTATTTTAGGATTTCCGTCACTGAAATACAGTGATAAATGGTCATCTTCCAAGACCAGTGGGAGCAGTATAATGGATGTGCAGGAGCAATTATTGACTTGCTCTTGCCAAAATGGAGTCCTGCCATGAGGTTCAGAAGATCACGCGCTGCCCTGGATACTCCTCATGCTTCCGATAGTCCTTTGGAACGGTAAAGCTCACGGGTTTGTGCTGCAGGGAGTTCTACAAGAGACTGACAGGAGAGCAAAGGAAACTTGCCCTCCCAGCTCCACTCCTTTCACCCTAACTTTCCTCTCCATCTCGCTCTTCCTGCATTTTTTACCAGTTTCACTCAGTCTAAGTTAATCACCTCCCTGTCTGAAACGCAATCACGTAAATAGGATCAGCAGCACCATTTCTATTAAAAGATAAATAAATGGACAGCCCTCTACGAACCCCTGGCTGTAATTAACCCTCCATCAGAAACCCGGAGGAGGGGGTTCAGGAACGCCCCAAGCACGTGTTTGCTACTTTGGCCAACCATCGGGAAACCTACGGGCCTGGTCCTGCTCCTACGGTTGATAAAGCGTCTTTGACTGCCCGGGAGCAGGACTGTGCCCGGGGCTCAGTGCCCCGCGCCCCGCGGCAGCCGGCAGGGCGTCCTTCAGCCGCACTAGCCCAGGCTGTTCACCCACCCCACCGTGGGCTAATCGGGTGGCAATAAAAGCTTTTACTGTGCCATCCTGTTTGTGATCAGCAGAAACATAAAAAGCATGTTAGCAAATTGATTTTTGGCATTAATTGTGAGCAAAGAGCATTACACTGAGCACAGATAGGGTTGGTTGGTTTTTTTTTTCAGGCAGAAAAATTCTATTTTAGCATTTTAAAAGTGATTCTGGAAGATGCTGAGCTAAGCCCAACGGACATACTTTTCAAATACCATAAGGCAAAAAGTAGTTACTGAATCTCCTCAGTCTTATTAGCTTACATAAACATAAAAATTTGAATAATGTTTAAAAAGCTAAACTCTCCAGATAATCCATAATCAGGAAATGTTCATTACTGAGATGTAGCAAATATGCATGCGATTTCCCCGGTGACACTTTGGTTACACGATTTAAAAGGCGTAGAAAAGCCTCCTCCCGGCGGGGCCGGGCAGAAGCTCCCGCGGGCGGCAGAGGAGGCTCGGCCATGGCTCGTCCTGCCCGCTCCCCCTCCGCGGCGAGCTGGAGAACATCAGGATTCTCTGTCTCCTTTTACAGCTCTGGTGAGTTATAAATAAATCATCCCCACACGATGATTGATGTCTCCATATAAATAATTAAGTCTTGACCTTATGTTATGACACCTGCTAAATTTTTTGGCACTTGAAAGCAGCGCTCAGGAGAGATCCTTGACACCGGATAAATAAAGGTGGGATAGATTGGAGGGGGAAGGGGAGCCAGTTTTTTGTTTACCCTCATTTTGTTCTGTTTGATTCCATCAGCTAATTGATGATGATGATTATTAATCTCCGTTGCCGTCTACTCTACGGATTTAATTCCTGCCTGTGATTGCGGTTGGAAAGTTTGCTCCATTAGAAGCAGACTTTGATTAGATTTCCAGTAGCCAGTTTCCCAGAGCTCCCCCAAATCGCTGTGTGACCCAGCCTGCACGCTTTACACCTATTTTTGTTTGTGATTTACTTTGCTCGGGAGCAGGGCTCCAGTAGCCGAGGTGACGCTGTCATTCCGCTCACCCAGGCTAGGTAGCAGGTGTCAGCAAAAGTTTAATTTGGAAGCTCATGAATTCAAAAGAAGAGCTTAACGGTTATCCCCAACACGGAGAGCTGCCGTGGCCTGCTCCCGGAGGAGAGAAAATCCCAGGGACATGAACGGAATTGATGAGACACCAGGCATCTGCCAAAATGCCATCTTCTCGGGATAAACTGGGGGACAGCTCTCTCATCAAATGGTGAGCATCATTAATAAACAACACGGATTTAGCGACTGCATTTCCGATTTTCACTTCTGAGACCGTTCGGGTTTACCATTCATCCTCCCCCGCTGGTACTGTACATACAGCCTATTCTCTGAAGAGCTGCAACTTTTGAATCTTGCAATAAAATACAAGCATTTCAGGGTAAGCGCCTAACATAAAAACCCGAGCATCTCTGGGGTTTTTTAAGCGTGTTAATCTGCACACAACACAACTCAGCGACAGGCAGAAAGCGACATTATAATACAATTATAACAAGGGGCTTTCCTAACCCCTCAAAAAGCTTAGAACAACAACGGCGCAGCTACGACTGGGTGTCGCCTTGTTCCCGGCCACTTCCGCAGCCCACACCGGGCAACGCCAGCGGCCAGCGAGGTGCCCGGGCGGTCCGCTCGCCCGTCACTAGCCCACTGCTGCCGACGCGCTTCTACAAAATTACTCTTCGCAGCGTGCGTGGATTTCCTTGCAGTGTGTGCCTTCCGAGGGCCGGGTGCGGTGCCGGGTGGCATCGCCAGGTCCGAGGTGCGGGTACGGCCGGGCAGGGGGACGCGGGACCCGCCGGGGGGGCAGCACCCCTAAAGCCGCCCCCGCTGACCCACTCCAGAGGGCAGCGAGTGCCCTCGCCGCCCCTGCCCCCCCGGCGGCTCAGCTCCGGGGCGCGGCGTCTGCACCCCCGGCGGTACCGAGTAGTTTGCTCTGGACCCGTTATTCCCCCCGGGGAAGCCCCACCGGCCCCGTG
>VYZM01006827.1:223741-242776 GCA_013398915.1 Dromas ardeola
AAGGGAAGGGAAAAAGAGAGATGCTTCTGAAAGCAGGTGGAGCTGGCGGCAGGAGGGAGGGGGTGCAGCTCTCTGCCAGGGTGCAAAGATGTTGGTCCTCCTTTTGCTGAGGATTGGGATGGATACAAATGTGAGGCTGGACCTACCAGGAAAACTCCCCGTTTTCTGAGAAATACATTAAAAGAACTTGACTATATTGTACTTATGGGCTATTTATTTGACGTGCTGTAGAAACTTGCTTTTCATTAAGTGAAGAGAGAAAGTGAATCCGAACTAATAGCCTAATTTATAAAAGAACGTGCCTTTTCTTCAGCATGCGTAATGAAGGAGTCAAGCTAAAGCACAGAAGGCAGCTTCAGTGGGGTCTGAGCGAGCCAGCCCCACATGTCTGGCACGGGAGGGCAGTGGCCACTGGGCTAACAAATAGTTAGACCGAGCAGCCATTGGCTTTTATTTTGGGGCACTTTTGAGCTCTGTGTTTCAAGGCGCATTCCTGCAGAAGCGGGGCCCGCTCGGGCTCCCAGCAGCGACGGGCTGGGGAAGACTCTCCCTGCGGCCCCCGCACGAGCGAGGTGACATTATAATGGCACACGATATGGCGAAATGCTAACGCTGGGCCGCCCTGCGTGGGCCCTTTCACCAGCGGGTTTAGTGGCTGTAATTTGATTTATTGAGGACTCCGGCCGCCTCACCTGGGGCTTCTCTCAGCCCGGTGGATCAGGCTGCCCTGTCTGCGCTAACGATGTGTGTTATTGCATAAACTCTCACCTTCTCTCGTCGTATCCGCGCTGCCGTGCTGCTGGTAAACTTACCCGGGGGGCAGGTAAGGGACGAGCGGAGCTAATGACCGCACAGAGGAGTGAGAAGGACGGGTTGTGGTGTGCAGTCATCTTTGCCCGGACAAAGAGCTGTGTCTCTCTGGAAACAAAGCCGATCAACGAGGACGAGGACTGCGTGTTCAGCTGCTTTAACTCCTTTGGGAATACTGGGACTGAGAAAAACTGGAGAAAAATATAAAAGCTTAGAAATGTCCGTGGATGATTCTTGAGAAATGTGACTAGAAAACGAGATAAATAATAAGGAACCCAGAGGAAAAACCCAGCAGTGTTCAGAGCTCTCCATGACAGGCTGCAAATAGGAGCCCTCTTTTTCTTGAATGGAAGTGAAGGAGAAATATTAGGAAAATCTGTTTAGATTTTATGCCATTGTGTGATACGGCTGGCATCTCATCTGCTACCTGCTAAGGAGCAATGTTTAGTTACAGCATCCTATTTGCTGCCATCCTTTTTTATTTGAGCGTGTGTAATTTAAAGTCATTTGAAGAACTAGCCGTGCGAAACAAACTGTCTGCTGTGCACAAGGTTATATCCTTAAAATTTGGGCTTTAATGACACGCGGCAGGGGTTTGCTTAATTTCCCCCAGGCAGTCTTTGATTTTGCGCCCTCCTTTGAGCCCAGCTCTGTATGAAGCTGCCGGGGGGGGGCAGGTAAGGGGGAGCGGGGCCACGTCCCTGCCTGGGTCCTGGGGGCAGGTGGTGGCACCCGCACCGCGTTTGGCCCAGTGTATGGAGAAACCTATTGCTGAAGCTGCTGCGTTTACCGAGCAGGGCTGAGATGAAGGACCGTGTCAGACCTTTCATTTCTGCAGAATAAACCGTGAGGAGGTTTCCCCTCTCCCCCACCCCTGTCTCGCGGGCACTTGGCTGGCAATCGGCCCTGGCTCGCTGGCCAGGCTGCTGTTGGTCGCCCAGGGCTGACGTCCCCGCCGCGGAGAGGGGCCGGCGCTGTGGAAAACCTCCTGGGAGTGTGTGCGGCCTGGCGCGGTGCTGGGACATCGATGCTCGGGATCTTCCCTCCCTCTCTGCCACAGACTGTGCCTGGGGTGCCATGCCTGTTTTAAAAGCCTCTGGGCTGTTTTCTTATGTTTCTTGTCAGAGTGCGAACCACCACCCTCATGCCTTGGGTTGCCTGCCCAAGCTGTGAACTGCGACAATCAAACCAAATTCCCCATTTGCGCAAAATGCCCTGGTCTCTCCATCCGAGGCGGGGGTTAGCGAGACGCGGCCGTCCCGGGTGGACGTTCCGAGAGGATGAGCAATCTCCTAATGCACTTCCCACCCAGCATCCCGCTCCACGGCTGTGCTGCTGCTCCGGCCGAGAGGCACCTGAATGACACCGGTCGAGGAAGCGCGTCGGGTGCAATCACCCGCACCGCCTTCAGCAAATGCAATGGTAGGATCAAAGGTCTAAAGCTCCAGTAAACAGAACAAAGCAACAGATAAAAGGTCTAAAATAAAATGTTCCAACTCAGAGTTCGTGGATAGGCTCATCCTCGTCCCTACTTCAGGATTAGCTTTTCACCTGCTCCCTTTATTTCCTTCATTCTTCAGCTGGTTTTGCTATGGGTTTTCAGTAACATTCTTTACGTTTGGGGGGCATGAAATAGTTAAAATCCTTACCTCTGTAATTTGCCGTGTTGACAAAGGCTGATAGCTTCCCCACTGGCTCTCCAGCGCAGGCATGGCTGGCAGAGACGAGGCTCTTGGCTGGCAACGTAAAGCTCCTTGTTCTGGTGAACTTAAAACTTTGAATTAACTCTGCCAAAAGTTGCTTTTACTTGGGCTTCGGTGAACCCAGACCTCCCTGAAGACGTCCCAGCGGCCCCAAGGGTGCTGTTACACCACTGCGCTCTAAGTTGTGCCCTGAAGTGTCCAAGGCCAGGCTGGACGGGTCTTTGAGCAACCTGGTCTGGTGGGAGGTGCCCCTGCCTAGAGCAGGGGGTGGGACAGCCCTTCCAACCCAAACCATTCTATGATTCTAAGTCCTCCAGGGCACGGACCGTCTCGTCCCATGGAGCTGTGAGGTGTCCTGCCCCGTGGCCCCAGCCATGCGCAGCTCTAGGCGCTGTTGCAGCACGTGTACTACGTAACCGCGGTGACACGGTAAGGACGTTCACGCAGTCGTATCGCCTGAAGCTACTCCCATGCCAGCCGCCTCAGCCATTTTGCTGTAAAGCTGTTCCAAAAATGACAATGTGAAATAGGAAAAGGGGTTTTTATTTTTGTTGGTTTTTACTTCCGATAGTCTTCAGAACAACAAAAGTTATTTTTTTCTCAAGCTCTCAAAGAAAAAAGATCACGTCGTGGCAGAGGCCGAGCTTAAGACAACTCGGGTGGAGCAGGAGCTGAAGGAGCGGTTCCCCACGTGCAAGGGGGGGGTCCTGCCTCCAGCGGCTCCCTGCTCCAGCCGGGGTTTTGTCCAGGAGCTGGGGGTGCCCGACCAGGAGAGGGCTGGGACACCTGGGCGGCGGGACGCAGCGGGAAGGGACAAGAGGAATCTGGACAAAGCGGAGCTCCATCACCGCCTAGTCCATGGTGCCTGGGAGCAGAAGGTGGGTGTTTCTCCTTTCGTGCCGCTGTACAAGGTGGAGCAGGGTGGCACCACCGAAAGCTGTGGCCTCGCCAACGAGCAACATGTTCTGCTGCTGCTGCTCCAGCCAACAGACACTGACTGAGGTTCAGCTGAGGTTGGGCCACCGGAGATTAGTTCCACTGAGGGAACAGGGACAGCCAGAACTTCTGTCATAAAAGCAAAGGGAAAGAAAGTGATGAGAGATCAGATACTTGCATGATTTTGTATTTTGGAAAGTCCAAAGGGGCGGTAAAGCTGCTGAGAAAAAAGATTTGGTCTGGCTCTGCATCTTTTCTTTAGGCAAGCAGGCAGCGTACATGGAGCCTGCTTCCAAGCACACTTTGAATAGAAATGTCATCGCTAATGCTCGGTAATTGCCATATCTTGTCCCTGTAATATACGGCGTTCATAGCCAGGCGGTACTTTACTGAAAGCATAGCGAAACACAGTCCTGATTTAATGCATCCTCATGCGTCTTACGGATGGGAAGGGAGGCTCGGAGAGTGGCGGTGGCAGCCGGAGCAGGGCCGCGTCCCAGGGGCTCCCTGTGCCACCCACGGCCACGCGGCGGCCCCTCACCCCATGCGCAGCCTCCCGAGCCATGGCTCCTTGTTTGGAACCTGATGTTGTCGTCTGTCTGACATGTGGAATAACTGAATCAAGTACACCTGGCATGTTAACAGCTCACGCTGAGCCTCGGGAGAAAATGTAGCCTTTGGAGCTGATACAGCCCGCAGTGCGGGGAAGAGAGGGATGCGCTGGAAGGTGGTTGGAGCTGTTGTTAACAATGCGGCTTGCCTGGAATCTGAGAGCATTATTAAAAGCTGCTGTGTTTTACGTTTCATCTACCCATATCTATATTTTACTGAAAACGTGACATGTGAAATGTAGATTAGAATACGTCAAAACCACCTGGTTCCAGGAGCATGGACTTAGATGTGAACGCTTGAATTTCATCAGGCTTGAGGATACCTTCCTGAACAAAGACAGGCTGCCCAGCCACTGGAGGAAGTTAAACACAAGGAAGAAATAATTTCTTTGTTCAACTGCTGCCAAATGATGGATACTTGACAAAGCATGTGTCTAAACAAACATCTTTAATATTTTTCCAGCCATAGCTCTTGAGACTGGTCGTAGTCTGAAGGACAGGAATGCCAAAATTCCTTGGTAAAAACATAAGAAACTTTGGGGTTTGAAATAATCCTATGAATCTCTGTCCATTGCCACCCATCCTGCTCCATTCCCCCACCTGCACCCCTCTCCGTCATTGCCCCGGCCAGCCAGAGGGAAGGAGCATCCCGGAGGGCGAAGAAAGACTCATCTTCCTCAGTGCCTGCAGAGCATGCGTTCGTGCTCTGCGTAGGAACAGGCAAATGGAGAGCCTGGTGGGGAAGGATAAATGAACCCGAATAGTCAGCAGTACTGAAGACACCCCATAAATGGCACGCCGCAGATAAAAGCAGCTGTGTAGATGATGCGATGGCCGTATCCTGATCCAAGTGGGACCCAGCAAGCCAGGATTAACTTCGTGGAAGTTAGCAGATGCTCCATATTTGCATCAGCAAAATCACAGATGGAATTGGTTTTCAGAAATGCTTGAAGGAGAGTACACGTCCCCCGGCAGAGCGAGTGCGGCCGGATCCAGCCCAGGCGCGGCAGGCTTTGGGTGCCATTTTACTTGTTTTCGGTTTTTAATAACTCCAGGTTTTAGCACTTCCACTTATTATTGCAGCGGCTGACAGGGGACCTACAGGAAAATCCAGTTTTATTGAAACTGAAAAGGTCAGTTTTGTTGAGCGTTTCCATGGTGAAAATAATAAATTAAATATATTCAGACTTTTCAAGCTACTCAGATCCGCAGGTTGGGCTGGCCAACTGGAAGATTTTCTCACAAGCTACTTTGATAGTATCTTGTTGCACAGCTTTTATGCGTGGGGTGGGCTTGGGTTTGGTTTTGTACTAAAAAATAATGATGATTTTTTTCTCTTTTGTTAAACCAGGTTCTTAGTCTTTGCAGTGCTGTTGATGGACAGGAAGCCTTGCGGAGGGGTCCGAAGCCCCCTGGGAAGGCAGCTTTTCAGTATCTCCATTTCTGCCTCGCCACGAAGGCCCCGATTCACTTCCCCTTCAGCTGGTTTGAGCAAATGTTCCTTCTTTTGCCTCTGGCAAATGCCACTTGGGACTCGGCTGTTTCCCACTGACGTCAGCCAGGTCTTTGCTTTGTGCTCGCTGCCGGCTGGGTTAGCGTGTAACGGGAGACGTTTTATCAGGGCTCAGATGGATTTTGGTGGATTTGCCAGGCGAGCGTGATCTCTCTCTCACTCCCTGAGCGTTGGAGGGCACTTGCAGCTCCTGTCAGCTTGGCAGGGGGGCACCTGGGCACCCTTCCCCGGGAGCTGCACGTGGGACGTCCCTCCTCCGCTCTGCGCTGCAAACCTGCCCAACGTCCCTGCCCCAGCAGAGGCTGGTGGAGCCCGAGGGGCTGCTCTGGCTCCTAGGATGGAGCAGCTAGCGCTTTTTTTGTTCACTGGTTGTAACTAAATGCCCAGTCCCGCTCTATGAAGTTTCAAATAATTTCTCATCAGTCTCATGTACTTTCTATATTTCTTTTCCCTTCTGCTTGTTACTGAGGTGCCATAGGCATAAAAGTAAGGTCTTCCCTTTTAAAGAGTTCACCTCCTACCACCCACTGCTAGTTAGTTCTTTCTTCCCCTGATTTTGATAAAGCTCTCTCAGTAACCAGGTATGGTGGCATCTCCTGCGGGGTTCCTTACCCTCTGCGGCGTACGGTGCTGTCGCTGGGGAAGTCTTTCTCGTGATCACGTAGGAGGGGGTGCTGTCACCTCCCCTGGCTGTTCTGTAGCCATCGCCATATGTGAGAATGATTAAGAAGGCGTAGAGAAGAGTTGGCAGTGGGAAGGGAGAGCTCTGTGTCACAGTTAGGCTATCGCCCCTGTCCCCCTGGTTCGTAATCCTGTGTCTGTGCCCTCGGCTCCCTCCTGCCCCACACTCTTCTCTTTGCCGCGGCTTCTCCTCTGCTCTGGCTGATGCTCACCCCTCCCCGGCCTTTTCACCTCTCGAGTGGATTTTCTCTTGGAATCACAAGAAGCTGGGAATGGCTGAATCTCGTATTTTACTTGCAAGACACAACTGTATGTAAATTGAGGGAATTAGCTTTGTTTGGGTTCCTTCCTTCCTTCCTTCCTTCCTTCCTTCCTTCCTTCCTTCCTTCCCTCCCTCCCTCCCTNCCTCCCTCCCTCCTTTTTTTTCTTTTCTTCTTTTTGCCCACAGTACACTGCATGGTACGTATAACACGGTAATCCTTGTATAATATCCTCACAGTTTTTATAGCTCCTGGTTTTCCTGTATCCTTACCCCTGCCAGTTTCTGTGTGCGGCACGCACAGCCCATGGCAGCATGTGGGAGGCTGGTAGAGCTCCTCCTCGTCCCACCCTCCACCACAGCTGCTGGGTCATGCCCAGGACTCTCCCTGGTGGGTTTTTCCCACATTGCACGTGCATTAAAAATTCCCAACCTAATAGCTTTTAGCTATTATAGCTGACTTGAGAGGCATTCTTCAGCCTATACAGTTAAGAGCCGCTTTCTTTTGTATTCAGTGCGACACGAATTGAAGACTGAAGACCTGGAAAACAAGCAGATCGCAAACTTTGGTTATCCGCCGCCACTGTGAGTTTGTATTCACACTGCGCTGCACACACACGTACACGTACTTGCTCACTTACTCACTAGGCTTTGGTGGTTTCCCAGTGCAGACAGTTCTGCTATTAAAATCTGCAGAAGTTTTTGTTTTAAAAACAGATGAACACCCGCGAGTCAGTGTGCTCAACTTTGTTCTCCTCCATTTCCCAGCGACAGAAGTTCAAATGTAGCCAGCAAACTCAGAAGAGACCACACATCTCCGTGATCAAAATGAAAACCCAGCAAGTAGCTGGTTTAGTCTCAGTTTCTTAGGGGATATGGTGAACTCTGCAGAATTATACATTTACTACACAAATGAAATAAAATGGGTCCCTTGTCCCTTTCCCCCACCGCATAAATCCAATCCCCTGTGACAGAATATTACTGTGATATATGGTATTGTAGGAAGCAATTACCAAGATGGAAAGAAAGAAGAAATACTCTCAAGTTATTACTACCAATCATTATTTACTTCACAGCGGAACCGGCGGGCTGGGAGCTGTGCGTGGTCAGAGGGAGCCAGCACAGCCCGGCATGGGGAGGGAGGGAGAGGAGTTATCCCCACCGTGAGGATGAAGGCGTGAGGAACGGGGACCTTGAGGACGTCTCTCAAGATGAAGCGAGGAATCTGTGGCAGCGCTGGAGCTCACTGCGGAGTCCCGGTGCAGCAGCGCCTTATCTGAAAGATCATCTTTCCTCTTATTAATAATGAATACGGTCTTTCAAATAAGATTTTATGTATGTTTAAATTCAATAGCTCATCCTTCAGGAAGGGCTCAATCCTGCCAGGTACTTCATCCCATTTGGTCTGGTTTGGATCTGTTGGGAGCTGAGGATGCTCCTCTTTTTCTGAATCAAGCCCTTAGCAAAGCTGATGCTATTGACAGATTACCGTTTATAGCTCTTTATTGCTTACTGTAGGTTTACTGCAAACTCCTTTCCTGCTTAGTTCTCCTTCCCTCTCTCAGAGCAAACATAATGTACAGCCCATGTAAATATAAAACATTAAGCAATTACTGGGTTATTTCAGATGCAGCGCTAATAATACATCACTTCTGAAAACCACAACTGAAGATGTAGGGCATGCTGTACCGGCCGTCTCATGCGGTACGTGCTGGAAAGTGAGCTCAGCCATTACCGTTGTATCCCTGAGTTATTACTCACTCACCCCAGGAAACAAAGGGGCGTCCCGGAGGTTAATGTGGTTAGTAAAGCAATTTGAGGGAGCTGAGCTCGTATCCGCTTACACAGTGTACAGAAGATATTTAAATAGCAGACTTCAATCTCCTGCTCTCGTCTGCCGACTCCGACATCACTCTCCTGCTTTTGTAATGTCTGCCAGCCTTCTGCTGAAATAAGAAACGGTGAATTTGAGAATTTGCTATGTACAAGGTCCCTCAGGCAAATCGCCTGGCACCAGTGTCAAGAGGCTAGATGTGGGCTCCTTGCTGAAAATGAAGCCTTCTGAGTTTGTCTGGCTTTTGTGCCCTTCGGTCCTGCTCAGCCCGGGGCCATGTCCTGGAGGCAGCGTGGGCGGTGGGACGTGGGATGGGGCAGCAGTGCGGGCATTTCTGTGCCTTCCTGACGGGGGCGAGGGGCAGGGACATGGCCGGGCACCTACTGCCCTGGCCCTGGGGACATGTCCCACCACTGCCCTGGTGCTACCGCCTCTCCTCCGGCCGGGAACATTGCCCAGCCTTGGCTGTGGAGAGGGGCTCGCAGCCCTCGCTCTTGGTCTGATGCAAAGAACCTCTCCAAACCCCACCTGGGGCTTTGTAAGAACATTAACACACCGGCAAGAGCGAGGAACGGCATCTCCGCATCCTCCCGTTGCCCGTGGGGCCGGCGGGGCGCCGGGGGCCTATAGGGTGTCAATGTGTGTGGGGTTAGCACAAAGTGGGAGGGTGCTGCCAGCCGAGAGCTCAGCGCTCGAGCTTCCCTTCGCAACGCGTGTGAGGTATCCGAGGGTGCTGAATTTTTTAATAATTGCCAAAGGCACATTGGTAGGGAAGGCTGAGGGAAGCCTGTGCTGCCTGAGTTGCGCCTGTTCCGTGGGTAAACAGCAGAATGCATCTCCAGGGCTGTCAATCCAGCGCCTCTGCCAGCACTAAAGTCCCTAAAAAAGATGCTTTTGGAGAAAGGTACGGATGCATTGTGCTTCCTCGGAGTACAGAGTTGAAAAATAAGCTAGGATGTGCCCCCAAACCCACTTGCTGCTGTTTATAGACATCCTCACTCCACCCAATAATCCGCCTTCTGAATTTCTGAAGTTTGTTTGGTCAAATATTAAAAGCAATGCACTGCAGGTCCTCGTGGCGTGGCAGGCTCAGAGTGACTCCGCGCCAGCCTCTGAGCTCTGCGCGTCACCGTGCCCTGTGCTGATTGTCCCTGCTGGGGCCGATGTTCCGCGCAGGAAGGTGTCGGTGCCCGGGCGGCCGCGGTCCTCGCGTGCGGCGCAGCCTGGCTCTGCCGAGCGCTGGCTGCGGGCACCAACGCGGGCCCTCCCTTCAGCAGTGACAAATGAGCTTTTTCTGATGGATTTTTGGCTGGCCTTTTCCAGGCGTTTGGCTGGGAGCTGAGCTAGTTGTCACAGCGGTAATGGGACTGCCTGTGATCCTGATAAGGGGTCAGGGTGCTGACGGGTTATCTTGCCCTTTCCTTTTTCACTTGGAATGTGAAAAATGCACTGCTTATGTTTTCTTGGAAATACCTGATCCACAGTTCCAGTTTGGGACCCTTGGTATATCAGGACGTTTAGCTGGGAAGGGCTGGTATGGCAGAAGGAGATGCAAATCGTAGAAGCGGGATGTGATTTTAATCTCTGAACCTTGTTTAATTTGGAGTACTAGAGGGCACACCTTTGGTGCAGTGGCCATATTTAATTTGTGTTTGTGTAGGAATAAGCAGTGCTCGCTTATCCCCGCACCACTTACCAATTACATAACCAACATTTATAATTATGATTCATTTATTTAGATTTTCTCTTGTGGGATTTCCATGAGCACCGAGATTTAGAGAGAATTAAAAGAATATGGCTAGGTCAGTACCAAGGCATTATTTGAGGCTTGCTCTGACTGTATATAATTCCCAATTTATTCAGCGTGCGAGTGCAGTGGCCACAATCTAATTCTTTATGGACATGACAAAAATCATCCAAGCTGAACATGAATTGACAGCCTGTTTGGATGGCCCTGACTGTGACCTGCAACGTGACCAAGGCAGGTTTATTTTGGGGGAGAAGAACTAAACTTGGGGCACCGTGAGCAAGGCTCTGCAAGCCGCGCTTATAACGCGCTTGTCTTGGGAACACAGAGAAGTTTCCAGTGTCAGGCCTCTGCTTTTGTTCAATTCAGGATTTCAGCGCATTTAAGCAGCGGTGATCAATAGTTCTTCACATCTTTCTCTCTTTCTGATGTGCGGAATGTGCTGAGCAGGGCTGAGGCGCAGCTGCAAGTAACAGGCAGCTATTCATCCCTTGGGAGACACTGGCCTGCTTTGGTAAAATGATTATTTTTGGAAGAAAAATTTTGATTTCTCATAGAAGCCTTAAGAAGCAGCAAAAATAAGTATTTTTTAGTTCAGAACTGGAGAAAATGAAAATATTTTCAGCTTTCCCATAAAATGCAGACTTTTCCAGGAGAAAAAAACCAAAACATTTCTGCCATTTCCCGTTCTGTAAGCCTCCCCTCGGACATCCCCCACAAAAATTCCCCAACACATTCATAAAAGAAAGTTAGACAGAAAAATTCCAAGCAACCTTGGTATTTACAAAGGCAATTTTTATCAGCTCTCAGTTTGCAGAAGAAAATCTCATTCCTGCAGAAGGAGCAAACCAGACATCTCTCTTTTAATGAATTTCAACCAGGAGCATCGGTGTGTGATGTATCGGCCAAAGGCTCGTCAGGAGAGTGGGATATTGAGAGCGCTGCGAGCAGGGCAGAGATCGGCAGATAGCCTTTCTCACATTTTGCAGAAGAAATGACAAATCCCTATTATTTACTGTCCTCAAATATCTTGCCATGGTGCACAGCTACCCTCTGTGCTTAGCCAAAGCTCACAGTGACTCACGATCTTTTCACTGAGTTTGCCATTTAAAGCGAGGACGCTGGGACTGAGCCGCGTACAAGTGCACCAGCAATAAGCACCCAGGCCCGAGGGTTTATAATTAGGGCAGGAGAGGAGACAACTTTCTAATCTGCTGCTCCTCCAAGAGTGGCAGAATGGCTGGGCTGCCCCTGTGGGCTCTGGGGGCCGCTAGCCGGTTAATTACAGTAAATAGCACGCTGGGAAGATGGAGCCCCAGCCCCGGCACCTCCTGGACCAGTTTCTGCTTTGTCCATGCTGGCGCCCAGGCGTTTTTCAGGGAACATTTCAGTGAAATTCTCCTTTTCTGGGAGGGACGTGGAGGGGGAAGTCAATTAATTGTCATTCTCTGACAAAACATGTTTTGCCAGAAAATCCCTGCCCGCTCCTAATTAGAGGGCTGTATCTGGCCTCTGTGTTTCAGGTTTATAATTCTTTCTGGAGATCAGATGGTGAATTTTTACCACCGAGAGCAATTTCCTTAAAATCTGTTTAGTATTCTGGCAGTTTGCAGGATGGGAAGAAAAAAAATTAAAAAACGCTTAGGGGCAAATTTTCTGCTTGGTGCATAGGGAGTTTTAACACATCATAACTGCAGCTGGGTGGGCAACTCGCTACACTGGAAATTTACTTCCTGTCTTGAGATTATAGGGCAAGGTGATTTTCTGTGTAAACTTTGGGGGTTTTGCCTCTTTAGATCTCAACTTTGTAACTAAGAGGAAGCAGCCGAAGTTTGTAATGCACAGAGGAGGGAAATGTGTGCTATTGCTTTAATCAAAACTGGCTGGAATAGCTCAGGTCGTCTTCTCTTAGCAATGTTACCGTTTCTTAAAAATCATGTGGTGATTGAGTCTGGTGTTTGTGCTGGAAGCTGAACGCATTTCAGAGGTGAATTAGACCTACGTAATGCAGAGCAGTGGCACATAATTAAGGCGCTTCATAACTGAGATTTTGAGATTTGCACCATTTTCAAGGCATCTGCAGCATTCCTCCCAAAATGAACGCAATTACCTTAAGAAATTTCCCAAGGATTTGGGACAGAGAAGTGAGGAAGACAGGACTTTAACACGATGGATCAGGCTGGGACAGCGGCGCAGTGTTTAACGGGACACTGGGATCTCAGCTGCGCTGTGGACCACAAGGTTATTTTGGAGCATACTTAATGCATTTTCCCTTCAGAGAGCTTTGATTTAATGAATAAGGGGGAGATTTGTTCTCGGGGATCAAGCTAAATCTAATCCAAAGTAATCCCACGAGCCACAGGTGCTGGAGAGGCGGGGGTCTCAGCGCCTGCTGCTTTGCTCACCTGAACCCCCTCCAACTGAACCCAATTTCTCGCTAATGGAGGCACAGCTGAAACATCTACATTTTCTGCTCCTGTAGCCCTGGGCAGGGCCCTGGGGGGAGCTAAAGCAGCCTGAAGGCTGCTTGGAGCCTCCCTGGTGAATGCCGGCCTCCAGGAGTGCCACGAAGCACCGCAGTCCTGGGGAGGGGACCCTGGAGCTGGTAAGAGAAATAACAAAGTTTGGTGCGTAAAGAAGAGCCGAGAGAAAGTGAGGTTCTGTGCCACCGTGAGGAGGTAGGTTAGGAGGAATGAAATTCTGTCTCCAAAATACTCTTAATTACAGCTGACTGGAAGATCTGATATACTTTAGAGGTTTTGTCAGTGACTGAGGCTCGGGGTGAGCGTTTTTGTTAACTTTGATTTTCAGGTTGCTCTTGGCAATGTTAGCAAGCATGCGGGATGAGTTATTAATTTTAGTTCTAAAAGTTCTCCAATTTCCACAAGCTTTTACCACACTTCAAAGTTTCTTCCTATTCATCGTGTATTGCTAAGAATATAGAAGCTGTAATAATTTTCAAACGTCCTTAGCTATTCTAATATTTCTTAAACCACCCTAGTCTGCCAAAACAAATAGTTCCCCATTATTTCATTCAAGATATAAGGAAAACCCAAAGAACCCAATTAGCTTTTCCTAATTGCTGCTAAGTTGATGTGGGAGGGAGGAAGATCATAATAATAATAATAATAAAAAAAAAAATCTTAGTTTAAAAAAACCTTGTGTAAGTTGGAGAAGTTGTTCCTAGCCAGCGCTCACAGAATACAATGCCAGTGTCAAAATAGTCTCTTTGCAGAGAGAGCTGTGAAAGGACAGAGAAGCAGAACAAAACGTTACCAACAGAGCTCTGTAAAATCCATGTTTCGCTTCGTAAGAGCTGCTGCAATAATTTTCTTATGATTTTGACCTTTGTGGGTTTAACGTTACAATGCTGTGGCTGGAGCTTTGGATTCTGTTGAAGACAAAAACCTAAAAATAAACCTAATCTGTTCTAAGACAGAAAACTGAGGTCCGTGTAACCTTAACATGCAATTCCAGGTGTGCTCAGGTTCACTCAACCAGTTCCTACAGAGAATCAGTTGAGAACACTTGCAGTGTTAATTTAAAACTAGTAACAGAACCTGCCAAAAGACAAATCAGGCAGGTTTCCTGCAGCTCCACATTGCTCCAGAAGCCTCCTCCAGATGAGTAGTTTTCTCCTCCCGTTAATTCATTAATGCTACAGTGCTGTGCGTTACTGCCAGAATAAGATGTGGGAGTTTCTCAGGGTGAATGTTATCCTCATGGCTATAAGGAGTGAAATGCAAGGTGGTTGCGAATCGGGCTGTGTGGGGTTTTTTGCCAGAAACGAGTTTGCCTTGTTAGGGCTGTGTCGGGCTGGTTCGGTGCAGCCCCGGAGCGGCGATGCCCGCCGGGACCCCGCGCGCTGCTGTGTCCAAGGGGGGTCCCGCTGCCTGCGGTGGCGTGCCGGTGTGCTTCAGCTGAAGAGCTACAGCTCTCAACATGCCTGACCTTTTTGGTGGTTTGCAGGAGTTTGAGGGGTCTGGGACGGCGATGAAGGGCTTTTCCGTGCCGTTTTAAGCAGCTGACTTCTGCAGGCTTTGGAGTAGGCTCTGTGCAGCTAAGGCTAAAGCAGTCCCAAGAACCAAGGCTAGACAATAAGAGGTGAGGTTGAAAGGGATAGATGTCCAGCAAGGGAGCGTTTTAAGTGCAATTACATGAGCTTGTCTGATCCTAAAATTTGATTAAGAACAAATAAAATTATATCGCTGGGCAGTCAGAGATTTCTCTGACCACTTTAAGCCCTTGCCTAGGGGAGTCCATGAATATTCAATGGGATGACCTCTGACAATATTGCAATCACCTGAACATACAAATAATGGCTTTTGTTTATTCTTGAAGTAGGATATGTTTTTTGTTATTGTTGTTCTTGATTGACTGGCACACCTTGAACTCAGCTGCTTGGTGGTGAAGGCTCCCTGGTCACTGTATGCTGATCTTGGCTATGCCTTTCTCATCACAGGACTGATTATTTGGGGTCTGAAGTAGTTGTGTGAGCACCTGCTAAATGGGTTTCAGATTATCTGAGTGGTTTTGGGATTTTTTTTTTTTTTTTTTCTTCTAAGACCAGACCCCCTCTGCAGTGTCTGCATTCACCAGCTCTGCCGCATCTCTGTGCAGGGCAGGGGACGCTGGGTTCCTGCTGCTGCCTCTTCTCTCCGCTGGGGACAAAGAAAGCATTTGCTTCCTTGCGTTTTTGCACCAGAACATTAGGCTAAACAAAAATACTTATTCACAGGTTCCACGTAGGCCTGTTTCCTGGAGTTTGACCTTTCCCACTGTGCTCCTTGGGACTCCCATCAGGTGGCCCAGGTCTCTCCTGAAGGGCGATGCCCCCCACTGGCTAAACTTCCCAACAAAAGCCTTGTCGCTCTGCACAAGTTGCAGACTATCCCCTTATTTATGCATGCACTTTTGTCTCTTTTTCAAAACTGTGGCATTCTTCATTCCCACTCAGTGTAATTTACTATAATTGCTAGATCCTTTTCTAAAGAACTTCCAACTAATCAATTTTCCTCATCCTGTATTTCTGCAGTGGAGTATTTTTGCCGGCTCTAATTGAAATGCACCCTATTGTTTGTGCTGGTTCCCCAGCTTGTCAGGACCATTTGCAATTCTGATCCTGTCCTCCCACACGCTTGCAGTCCCTTCTGGCTGGGGGTCATTTGCAAGTGTACTGAGAATACCCTATATCCTACCTTCCAGGTCACTGATACGGCGTTGAACAGAGTTGGCTCAGGACTAATCCCCAGGGAAAACCTTTGTTGTGTGCATCCTTCCATTTTGACAGTAAACAATCAATATTTCCTCCCCAGCCTGAGTCACCCTGTCTTTCTTGCATCCACCTACGGTAGTTTAATCTATGTTGTGTATCCATAGCTTATATAAAAATATCATGGGAAACGCTGTCAGAGACTTAGTGGGTGAAGTATGACATTTACCCTTCTCCCATCACCACAAGGTCTGCTACCTTCTTGCAAAATTAAATGATTTTGTTTTGACATTATTTTTACGTGACAGATTCATGCGTGGTGCTGTTCATCTCCTCCGTGTTCTCTGTGGCCTTACAAATCACTTGCTTATTTGTTACAGCATTCCCGGCTGCCCCTCCATCCCTCACTCCGCCACTCTCCCCGCGTTCAGCACGGGCACTGCCATTTTCCAGTTGTCCTCTGCCTCCTCTGTGACTTCTGGAAGGTGAACCCCTAATGATGTCCCCGCCTGGCTCAGCCTAATGACCTGCAGGCTCTTTACCTCGGGAACTAATTGGCTGAAGCAAGCAGAAGCATCTAACTTACTCAAGCACGCTCGAGTCTGGGTTGGTTGGGTTATTTTCCTTTCCTGTAGTGTCGATGGTGATAGATACTTCTGGTGTAGGTCTTAATTGTTCACCATCTACGTGGTTGCTGCAGATGAAAATAGTTGACATGGTTATGATTTAGCAGCAATTCAAGATTTATTAATGCTTTGTGGTAGATCAAAAGGTTGAATTTTAGCAGCACTTAATCATTAACCAATTTAAGGATTAACAAGGTGATTCAGTGATTCAGTAAAATATGTTATAATTACAACAGTGACTTAATTACAGATTTAAGGAAGAAAAGATTCACACTAACTTACTTCAGGCATCACAAATCAAGGTATATGCATGGACACATGTATAAACACAAAGCACGCAAACACACCCCATTTGACGAGTCGCACACGCACCTCCCGAGTCCTTAACTGCCACGACCAAAGTCCCTTCGTGGCGGGTGACCCCCGTGAGCCGACGGGTGCCCCTTCCTGCTCCTCAGAAATATTTGGATCCAGGGAAATACATGGGCACCCACACTCCTGAAGGCTAATGTGTATATCCAAACCCATGGACAGGGAGAGAGGTGGAAGAGAGCGGCCAGCCTATAGTTAAAATTTCCTGCTTCTCGAGCTTAGAGTAAATACTGGCAATGCATCGGCATTCCTCAACGGGCCCTTCGTTGTGCCTGAGGGACATCCCACCTCAGGGGAGATGCTGGTCACAGCACACTGCGATCCAGGAGAGCTCAAAGGGTCTCGCTATTTTTATGTCCCAGGTAATGGACTTTCGCCAGTATTGCCAGATCATTCTGGTACTTTCCAGAGCGGGCTGCGATCCAGGCGGCAGGAGTTTCAGGTACATTTCCCAGGTAACAGGAGTTTCAGGCAGGGTTAGGAAGTACTGAAATTGCTGTAACCAGGACAACAAACTCTCCACACCCGTGACCAAGATAAGAAGGTGCCAGATGGTCCCAGTCCACTGCGCTTGTAACCAAGACCAGAACACGATGTTGGCTGGTCTCGACATCGCAGTGTGGCCCGGGAGAGGGAGGAGCATTGCACCATTGCAGTGGTGTTGACCTTTTGCTGGAGATTATTGCTCAAAAGAAAGCCTCAACATCATCAGCATTCACCTCTGCTGAGCAGCACTATGACGCTCCTGGTTTTCCTCCGATTATTCAGTTACTCACTGAATTTCTTAGTGATACCATGTTTTGTGGTGTCACTGACCTTGTTCAGCCTACTTTGCAGTTTGCGAGGGCCCTTCTAAAGCTGGGTCTCGTGGGGCGTGCGGAGGGAGGACCCTGCGGTGGGGAGCACCAGAGCTTTGCTGCCAGCCACCTCCTCCTCGTCCAGAGTTGCTCAGCCATCGCACAGAAATCAGCGTGTCTTGGAGTCACTTCCATCCCTTGTTCTGGCTCTATGCTCTGTCAGTGCAGACTAATTAGATGATCTGGCCCTCATTTTACCATTTAGGAGGTAGAAGGCAACTGGTGAATATCACAGACAGCCCTTGTCTTCATGCCGAGACGCTCTATTGCGTGTGTCGTGCGCAGCGGAGCCAGAGGACCGCAGCTGGGAGGAAATCGCAGACAATGGAAGTCCTCCGGCCGAACCGGTCATTGTGATATATGGAAGAATTGTGTTAATTTATATAAAGTGGCTTTTGCTAAGGCTGCTTCTACTCGAATTGGATTTTGAAAAGAAGAAATTATTCTCCCTCCTTACTGCAGACTTCATGCTGCATATTGTATTCTCCGGTCAGGTCACTCGGTACCTGCAGCATCCCACTGCTTTTGTGCTGCAGATAAAATAGCGCCTTTTGTTTCCCCGTAGTTCAGGCCTGACCTCTCCTCTTACCCCGCCATCCGCATCTCTCTGACGTCTCAATTTTTGTGGGCTCAGCCTGTGCACGAGGAAGCCTTTGTGAAGGATTTAAAGGAGACAATCTCGCGGGTCCTGACATCCCCCTTCTGGTTTCAACCCTCGGCCTCCCTCAGCTGCAGCAGGGTCCCTCCTCAGCGCCCCAATTCCCTCCGATTCATCCTCCCTCCAGCAAATCTGCCATGAGAGCCCTCTCGCCCTCTGCGGGGGGAAACTGCGTTCTCCAGAGGGCACGTGTGCTAATGACCACCCGGTCCCCATAACGGCGCCCCGGTCCCCTGGGGCTGCAGAGGTTCCGCTGGGAGGGTGTCTGAGCCACCCTCAGCGCTGCACCGAGTTCCCGCAGGAGTCGGGATCCCTTTCGTATCCCAAGATCGCAATGATCCTTGGGCCCTTGAGGGGTTACAGGCACAGAGTGGGAAGAAATGGGGGATTTTCATGTTTTTATTTGTATTAACTACTTTTCTTTCATGTATCAAAAACTCCCCGGGCCTTGTTGGATGCTCTGGAATCGCTCTGCCTGCGTTTGCTGCCAGCATTAGGCGTTCACCATAGAAGTCCTGTGATGGTCGTCCTGTAGGAGCCCTTCTCTCTATGGGATAACCATTAGGCCAAAAGGGACTCTTGCTATTTGAGCTGAAGGAGAGGAGCTGGTCTGAACGTTGCCCTGGCCGGGGGCAGCCTCCCTGGGGAGCGCTTGCCTGGAACAGCCGAATCCTCGGTAGGACCTTGGTCTGTGTGTGGCTGGACAGGAGTCTTCCCTGGGTACAATATAATCTCCTCTCTTTAGGAAATACTGTTTTCCTCCTCTTCTGGACTTCCCATCCCTTTCGTCCAGCATCCGTTCCCAAATCTTGATTATTTTTTTTTTAATTTTACTTTGACTGCCTCCTTTCTGCTGCTTGATGCCCAAGCTGGAAAAAACTAATAAAACCCTTACAACTACTGAAGCCCTGCTGCTCTCACTGTGCACTTTTCTCCCTGTACCTCTCTTGTATCGTTCTTTACTTATAACCCCTCACCTCATTTCCTTTCTTACTGCACCTCTCATGCTTGTCCCTTGCCCATTTTAAGATTTTTCTGCACCTGATAGATCTGGTAAATGAGAGTTGGATTGCTAATAACTAGATAAATGTCTGTGTGAAGACAGGGTTAGAAGGTCGAGACTAGCTAGTTCTGAAGAAAACTAGTAGGAGTTAATGTGTAAATCAGAATTTTAAGTCAAATTTCTTCCTATTTGCTGTTTCTAAAAAAAAAAAAA